>VRMD01002421.1:0-13296 GCA_009872375.1 Sminthurides bifidus | reverse complement strand
TACGCCTCTTTCGACGCATAAGTTAAAAAATCAATTATATGACGAAGATTTCATTTCAACGAGTCATGAGAGAGACAGTGAGAGGAGAAAGAAAGAGAGGAGAGACGGACAGAGTAGAAGAGCTCGTTGACTCGAGAGAGGGAAAATTACAAAGGTTTTTCCAGAACAGGGTGTCAGGAGGCGAGACTTGTGAGCTGATGGTATCAGGACGGAGCAATTAAAATTTGGGGAGAGCAGATGAGTTGACAAGTAGCTGGGAGGGCGAGTATTTTAACAAGTCATAGTTTTTATGTATGCTTCTTAAAAACTACGAGAGAGGAATTTATGAGGAGATAAATTTTAAGGATGCGGTGGTAAGTGAGAGTAAACCGAGAGGTTTGTGCTGGCTACTGGTCGTCTCCTTCGGGATACTTGATATCCCCTTGAGTGGATGGCGGACGGGGTTGTATCAATGAATTGTAGTAAGTTTGTCGGCTTGCATCTTTCTTTAAACTTTTACCAGTTGGAGAAAGGCACTGCTACTACGTACATGTGTCTCAAACTATACGCTCAGCGATAGGCCAAAAACAAGAGAGCGTAAGGAGATTAAAGGGAGCACGGGACGGGAATATAATGAATACAAAGTAGACACCGTCTGTTACTCTGCCACCAGCTCTTTTACAAATCTTCCGTCACAACTCCTCCATGGTAGTATTCCCCACATCCCAGCATCAGAGCTACTCAAGCTATTCAATCCCGTATCTCATCCCTGGTTCTCTTTCACGCAATTCTGCATCTTGTATTCTTCCTCCTCTTCCTTCCCTCCTTCTTCCTTGTCTTCTTCTTTTTGCACCCGCAGTCTTTGTTTCTTTGTTCCTCTGCTGATTCCCAGTATCATGGTTGTTACGTCCAGATTATTTGTGTCCGCAAGGTGGGCATTGCATACATACACTGAAGACCTGCTCTCTCCAGCTATGATGTGGAAACTCTGTCAGTTGCACAACACGGCGGCAACCAAGTGAGTGGTGAGCACTTAAAGAGCAAGTGTTGGTCTACCCAGCTGCAGTCTCTTGAACCCTGCCGACCTGCCAGAATAAATGGAGATAGATAGACTAAAACAAGTGAATAATGACTTGCGACTGTCCTGATGATTCTCTCGTGAATCCTAATCTGCTCGGCAATCTAAAATCCTCTCCTACTTATTTCCTTTGGTTAAAAGTTGGCGTGACGGAACGTACTTTTGTTTATGCTGCTGCATCCATCTGGTGGAGGCGCTTTTTCTTCAGACTCGCAAGTCTCTCCAGCAGAAGATCCTATACAGTCTTACAAACCTTGCATGGCGTTCATCAATGGCATTCCTCTCTACTACCTGATGAAGGGATTGAAGGCGGAGGATGATTGCTCCTATTATTTTCTATTTCCCTTTAAGTAAATCCTCCCGTCATCACTCAAAGTTGACTTGCTGTGATTGAGCGGTCTTTGGAAGGGTTTTGAGCAAAAGACCTTCCTTTCGCCTTGGCAAATGCCGCTCCTCGTTCAAATACTTGATTCACACTATGTTATACATGCCACGAGGCTTGAGGACGCGGAGGACAATGATGATGGAACGTGATTTCGCTCGTCAGTCCTTTACAATCTCATAATAACAATATGATTCTATTGTTTTTATAATAATATTATACAAGTCCGTGCTCATTGCTCCTCCACCTGAGAGAATGGGACGGGGGGATCCACCCTCTCTGCTGGTGCTTGCTCTACCTTTTGTTTCAGGAAGACAGGGGGAAGGCGTGAAAACAGATGATGAAGGTTGTCTCGGAATTCTTTGTTTAGTCTGGCCTTTCTCTTTCCCGCTCTTAAAAACTTGTTGTTTTACGCCCAAGAGAGAGTGACATGTCGTAGGAACGTATAATATTTTTCAATCCCACGTAGCCATCTCCACCTTCAGAGCGAATAATCATCTGCAATCTCCTGAAACGTTTTCTCCCTCTCTGTGGAGCTTGCTAACTTTCTCCGTCCCCGCGCGCTTCAGAGCTTGTGCCTGCCACTCTGGCCTGTGTCTACGTCACGGTAATGCTTTCACCATGAGTACTTTCTCCGCCGAGTCAAAGCAGTAGCAAATTCATGCAAATAGCCTCACATATTTTTCTCTCTTTGTTCTAAACAGTGTATGGAGTGGTGCAAAAGCCACGTTTCGCGATACCATTGTCCCATGTAGTTTTCCCGTTTCCTCGATCATGTTTTGTTGACGAGCTGGATAAGTTATGAAAGTTTTGACATGGAAACAATATTCATACTACCACACGTTACATTCATTTCTTTAAGTTGAACACGACCTGGGAAAATTCTCCATTGTAAGTCCCCGTACTGCAAGACTGATTTAGGGATGTCAGCATAGACTTTTCTTATTGTCTGCCATATGGAAATGCTCCTTCAACTACTTTAAGTTATGTTACCTTCGCGATCTACAATTCGGAGCATAGTTCATTCCTAACGCTGACTTTTTGACTACTTGAATCTCTTTGCCGGCTTAGGGCTCTTGACGCAATTTCGCCAGCAAGCTTTCACTTGCTCCGTGCTACTTTCAAAGGAGACTAGAAGTCGGAGAAATGTCGGGGAAAGGCATCCCAGTAGCTCCACCACTTGGCATGCATGTGGTAGGAGATTTCGAGGAGAAAGTTTGTTGCACGAAATGATGCTGATTGAAGATGCAATTTCAGCAGGGGTTGCTGACGGAGGCTTTGCACGTCTCTCTGGTTGGAAAAGATGAGGGAAATGTTCTCACCTGTGGGTATGAGTGCGATAGGAACGTCGCTACACTCAATATCAAAGACGGGTCCAGGCTCAACGAGAAAGGCAGGTGACTGTGGCACGGGGGATTGGGACGCGTTGACAAGGAGCGAGGCGAAATTATAAAGTTCTGCTTCGGAAATAAAGTAGGTCGTTGTAGTTTCATGTTTCATGTGATGGACGAGAGATTGGACGGCGGAGAAAAAGTTACTTTGGTTGAAGCCGACCATCTGCCAAAGTCTTTTTACAGAATCATAAATCTCTGTCTTTTGGTCATACTTACAAAAGCATAAAGGATTGAAGTGACACGATATAAAGTTTTGCGACTGGACAGGTCCAACATAATGAACACCACCACCAAGGCCTGAGATCGAGCTCACTGTCTCATTGTTCGATACTAATTTCCCCGATACGGCGCAAGGCCCGCAATTCATCACCACCACCAATAGCGTGAGCAGGACTTGCAAGGACTGGTAACATCTCACTTTAGTCATTCTTTCATAACTTCCTTTCTCTTTGGCTATCATGCACAGTCTGAATGGTCTCCGTCTTTGGCCGTAGCGACCGAGCCGACCGCGATGAGCTCCTTGTCCCAAGCCATACATGGTCACTTTCCCCAATTACGTTTCGCGCGGAGCATGTGTCGGGATTCGCGGGAATTTTGCGCTTCCTCCGAATTTTGTCCCCTGAAGCTGACCTTGGTGACCGGTTGAAAAAAGACCAGTTCACACAAGCTTGCACTGTGGAGGAAATCCGCAAGGAATAAATAGACGAGAGAGTTGAAGAGTCGGATGTTGTGATTGCTGATGAGCATCTTTCATTCCGCATCAGCTCCTTCTTCTTCTCGGCCATTTCTGTTTGTTTTTCATGTTTCCGTGATCTTGGCTCCCGGCTCTGGGACGTGGTCAATGGAGAGGCGAACATCTGTTCCTGGGGAAAACACCAAAGAAAGATCAACATCAGCCCCAGCTAGTCAGGATCATTAGCAAGTTGCACACATGCAATCGAAAGTGAAAGCAGTCCTAGGGGTTCACATTGCTTTATTTTGGACCTCCGACCCGCGCCAGTTTATGCATTCATTTGAAATTCTTCCCATCACGCACCAGAACCAGAATCATTCGCCGACAGATGAAAATACAATAATTTTAATTTAAAACTTGCTTTAAAAGAAGGCATAAAACTGCTCTTTTCTTCAACCCTTGCTCCATTTTCCAAGCTTCTGAGAACTCGGGGCTCGTTCCCCGAACGGAGTGTACCGTTAATTTAGTAAATTCCTTCATTAATATTTCTCCTCCAGCCCCTCTCACTCTGTATGAGAAGCTATACATCTTTGCAACAACACAATGCACGTGTTATACACAACTGGTTCTACAAAATCATCTCTTTTCCTCGGCTCATTCCCCCTTATCTCTTTCTTTGTCTCAAATTGTTTTCTCCCATGAAATTTTCCAGGAATGCTCCGCCATAACCCGAACTGAATGCAGGCCTCGAACATTCCGCTCCCTCGCACCCACCTTTGTAACTTTCTTCTTCAGCCACGGAAAGCAATTCAAACTTTATTCAAACAAGTTTTTCTCACTTGCAGCAACAAAGATCGCTTTCTCCAATGCCTGAGTTGCTGAGAAAGATCTGCGTCCATGCTCCTCCAAGGAGATGAGATATTCTTATTCTTTACAGCTAACTATCATGCCATAGTAATGCAGATAAAGAGTAGCTGGAAACATTTCGCTAAATTCCTCCTTCTCGTCAAATAATTCAGAGGGACTGGAAACACAAAGCGTGCCCTAGCTAGATTATTGTGCAACCATTCCAGCCTGGTTGCTTACCCCCCCCCCCCCATTTTAGCATCACGCTCATCCTTGAGCCATTACACTGTATTACAATGCGTCACCGATTTTTGTTTTAGTGCGGCTAAGACCCCTCAAAATCGACATGATTCTTGACTGCGACCGACGAACTGGTATGGGAGCCGCCATGTTCGAGGAGTTTCACAAGGAATCCGTGAATCCGTGCCAAGGTAATAAACAAGATGCGACTGGGCTCTGAAGGCGAGATGCTTTGGTATGCTTCGGACTGAATCCTCTGGAGGGACGATATCACAATAATTTTTCTTGGCACGGAAACTTTATATGTTCCTTTTTGGCTGTGCATCTTGAATCTCGCAAGCAGTCTGCTTTATCGACTGGTGGCATACGCGTTTCGAAAACTCGGAGCAGTATCACTTTTCGGTTTCTTCCTCTTTATTTATTATTTACAGGTAAAAGTGCCTTCTCCTCTGAGGATTTCCACACAAAATTGTATCATCCAAGAACAAGGCTCGCTAGTGTACAGCGTTGCTATTCAAGGAAAAGCTACTCCTCCTCGTATATTTAGACTGGAGGTTTTCAGTTGGAGAAAGTTATTTAAATTTCAGCGTTCAATTGAGGTAGATGTCTACATTTATTTATAGTTTCTCCACTTGCGAGGATTACTGCAAGAAGTTGTTGATGATTTGATTCAGTTCCTCGTGCCGTGATACCGGAATCGGAGAATACCGTTAGTTTGCCTACCTTTGGCCTTTGCTATTTCGCATTAGGGGAGGGAACGCTCCGAGTTTTTCTTCTTTCCTATCTCTCAAATCAAGACTGAGGAAGCCATTGCCATTATCAAGAAAATTCTTGATTCAAGACGCATTATCCTACATGGATTTTTCAACGTGGTGCTTTCCGTTCTTTTGTAAATTAGATGTGATTTTTATCTCCGTTCCTGCTTTCTTATCGCCAAATTCAAGCATAAACTTTCTCTCCTGACACATCTCCGCACATAAATATACTTAACCTACCTTCTGTATCTGGAAATTTGTGTTAAGCGAACGCGGACTCAACCGCTGTGGCTGCCCACCGTACTTGATACCTGGAGTCACGACTCGCTTTCACGCTCCCGCGTACCGCCGACCGAGTCTACATAAATTGAACGTGCATCATCTCCTGAACGGACAAAATTTATCTCTGCTCCTTAATGCCCTCACTGACTACCAGGCCATTCAACGTTCCTTCGGGCTCGTGGTCTTAAAGATTTACTTTCCCGTCTCAACCCATCACATTCAATATTCTGTTTTCCCATCCTGAACCCTGGTCCATAAACGTCCAGCTCCTATACCTTCCCTGTATTTTCAACAACTGTTTCAAAGAATGAAATCCTCATTTAATTTGGAGAATCTGAAGCAACAAATGGTATCGGAGACTACAACCTACTTAAGCCTATCAAACCCTTCCCCGATGGTAGCAATGAAAGCAAAGGCGAATGTCCATTTGACTTGTTGCAAAGTTGAAATATTTGTCGGGTTTTTGCGGAGAGTTCCACGCTCTCCGTTCCCTCTCACATGAGAAGAACCAGGGAGTACCGTTAGAGTCGGGGTTCCGTAGGATCTCAGCGCTCACTTTTATGTACCATCATCTCTTATTCAGATCCCATGAGATTTTCCACGATTCAACCTTTTCTCTTCCCTCTGCACTTTAAAATTCAATGTTATCACTGTAACTCATCACACTGCCGAGCAAATTACGACCATGATGCAGTCTTGCCCAACTCTCCCAATGTTTGTGTCCACATTCCCATTAGCTTTCGGTTTCCTTTCCCTCAGCCGACTCTTTAATCTCCTCCGAGTCTGGTTGTCAGCAAGCACTAAAAGCTAAATGTCAATTAATGCAGCAGTCGCCCATCTTTTCATCCCATGCATTACAGCCATATTAACAATGAATGAACTTGCATTATGGAGAGCCTTGCAGCTCTTATTGCAAGCTAATAAAGCATTCTGTGGAATTGAACCTTGTGTAACTTCACATGATATAACAGAGCCTGATGGAGGACCCTGCTCCCTTGTCGAATCCTTGCATGAAACCTGAACTGCATGTGAGGTGCCAATAGTCCTTTGACTATATGTAATAATGGAGTCGGTCCTATGATTTCAACGGTGGTTGTCCCTTGACGCATTTAAGTCTCCGTTTTCTTGACGAAAAAGTATATAAATAGGGTCCATTGTTTACTGTTTATAGATTATGTATGCTAAACCCTCCTCTCGATGAAAATGTGGCGGGAAAAATCTTTGATTCAAGGGTCGTGTACCAGGTTGTATGATATTGCTGGGGGAAAGTTAAAAAAATTGTTCATTTCCGGGGACCTGAGATGCAGAATCGGATGAAATGACGTCGAACCTCATGCATTTCTAACGACTGCAAAAGATAAGGAGCTTCAGTTGAATTAGTTGGTTGCGGGAAGTGAGCTCGGGAGTAAGTAACTGGTCTATAAATTTTAATACGACATTACGAAGACAAGTAGGTAATTCTTCTCCCTCTGATTTCGCCTTTCATTTCCCACACCCCTTGGATTTCACCATGAGGAGAACGGGTAGGGAAATTCCTCGTGATTATGTGCGGAATTCTGTTGTTCACAGTCGCTTTGAGATAAGAAGCCTGCGGCTGCATCCATTACCCTTTGGCAGATTTGGTCAAGTGGATTTAACCTCCTCAGTACAAATTAAGACTTCCACGAAGAAGGAGTTCTGCCAGAAGAAAAGCACCGCTAAGGCGGACTGAGTTGGTGAAAAGATGATGCTATTAAGTACTGAAAGCTCAGCGCGGTTAGGGCTACACTTGCTCCGGATTTGCTTTTACTGACCCACTAATCGGCAAGTAAGAAGCAGGAGCCGCGCCACCTGAGCACCGATACTCATTTCAAGAAAGTAGGAGGAACATTAATCTCTTTCCTCCCCACAAAATACTTCTTTACGTCCGCAACTTGATCTTGATGAATTATTAGCGCCCAATACGGCCGCCTTTCCCAAAAGCACAAGAACGGACTTATGGAACGGATTACGCGCCAAGCCACAATCAACATGGTAGAATGGCTTGTGCGTGAATAATTTGTTTCAAGTTCCTAATTGCGCCACCATCGAGTTCCACCCGTGTCGGCCAAGTCTCCTCATTCTTAGGAATAGGCTTTCAGGTCGTAAATTGGCACGAAACAGCAATGTGTCAAAATAAAGAAAGGTAAAAAGGAACGAATCCCACTTTTTGTTCGTCATCCCCGGCACCGTAAACCTAATTGCGGTGACTTACCTGGGGATGATGAAGAGGATGAGAAATAATGTTAATTAGAATTTGAAGGGATTTTTCCCATGAATGCAGGCTAAATAGAATGAAGCGGTAAATCTTGTGGAGAATCCATAACGTTTTCTCAACCTGCCAGGTTGACGAAGGAACAAGTGAAGGATGTAGGCCCTCCTTATGTACATGTTCCTTTCAGGATAGAATGAGTAGCTTTCTTGCCACATGGCATATGATTTGGAGAGAGAGGTTGAAAGAGGTTCCTTCCGGGATTAGTACAAGAGAATCCAGTGGAATTTGAGTCAAGTCAATTGTTGAAAATTGAACATTCATATTTCTTTTTCTCCTCTTGCTGCTGGATGAAAAGCCATTATTTCTACACAATCGCCTGGCAGTCACTCGGGATAATCTTTCTGTCACATTGTTAGGACCACAAAAAATGGTTAACCTCGACTTAAGCTTCCTCCATGCGACCACGTGCTCTACGCTTAACCAAGCTTGTAACAAGCCCTTTACCAGTTCCCATCCACATGCATTCTTCCATCTCTCCTCATCCGTTTTCTTGAGCACGATGTCCCGCAAAAGTTCTATTATTCGAAAATAATATTACATCGCTCGCAGTCACAAATTGCAGTTTTGATTTCCCTCAAGTGAAAGGACTTGTGTGTAAATATTCGGATTTCAGCCACCATATTCCATTTACATACGCCGCGTCCTTCTCCTAATTCCTCGAGCATTCCATGCTTTTGTCGTCTTCCGTCTCTTCGCACCGTGAGCTTGTCTTCCACTGTCTTTTTTCCTCCTGTCTCATTTGATCAGGCACGTTCCTTTCCTACTTTGGTTGAGCGACATGGGTTTTTCTGCCAAAGTGTTTCTTCCGTTTTACTTTCATTCGGAAAACCGCATTCAATCCGGCAGCAATTCGCCACCTAAAACGTTCCTCCTTATTTCTTCCGTTTAAGAAATAACAGTGGCACATTCCTTTTACAATCCAATTTACATTCCAGCTCTCTCTCGCTTCAGCATTCGCGTTAATTCATGCATGAGCCCTTCCTCGCCCGAAAAGAAACAAAGTTTACCTCCGTCTGCAGCATAATGCTCCCGGCACCCACAACGTCTTTTCTCCCGCTCTCCCTTTCGCTTTCACCAAGTTCACGCACTTTAACTCCGTTGATCGTCTTCTCTGCTCTTCCATCCTACCTGGCCCGTGATCTCTCGTCAGCTTCACACCTTTTCCCATTACGGCTCTCCGTGTGTAGCTTTGTACCCCGCCTTCGGCCGCGATGTCAGCCGCAAACACCATGCGTCAGTATCAGATGATGCAAGGGAAGAACAGGCCAAAGATCAATTTGATATTAATTCTCATCGTTCACAGCCATTGATTCTCTACTTTATTCCTTCCAGCCAACTCATCATGCTCATCCTATCCACCCAGCTAGTACAAAGTGAAAGCATAATGTAGAAACAGCCCCCTTTCATTTGATCCTGGTCGGGAATCTTGCCTTGCTAACATAGGAGGGCGAGACAAGGTTGGCGAATTTGGGTTGGGAGAGGCGGATTTTCCATCTTTTCCGCTTCTGTCTTGGAGTACAAGTTAAAATTTATTTATTCCAAAACTATGTACCAATTTCTTAGACGGGGGAGCTGGCGCTCAATTGTGCATAAAATTTCATCACAGACTTGCTCCGTCCGCGAATACTTTTCATGACAAGACAATTCCCAATAAATTCTCTTTTGGCAAATTTGCACGCGGAGGCGCGACTGTTTATTTTGTTTAAATTTATCTTGGCCTTTCTTTGTCCTTGATTCGCTTTCGCGGAAGGAATTCCGCCCTCAGCCCAAATTGGAATAATTTCCAACAGAGGCATAATTTACGTCTTTCGACAAACTCTCAGTCTGCGAGAGAGGGATTCCCTCCGACATGTTGTTCACAGTCGTGGGATGAAAAAGCCTCCATCCCCGCTGACCCCCGAATAATTTAGAGCTAGCCAACCAGTACGTATTTAAATGACAGGAAATTTAATGAATACTGGAATTAATTCATTGTAATGCTCCAATGGTCGCAAATCCAGTAACTTCTTCGCTCCGCACTAATTATTTGGTTAGCATATATAAGAGTGGTTCCTTCAACCAACTCTTCCGGCTCTTACTTCTATTTGTGTGCACGGGGATTATGCATGCTGTGAGCTGGACGTGATTCGCATCCACTTTACATCCTCCACTTCCCCTATTGGGAAATCAGAAGAAGATCCTAATTAGTCCTTCATTTGCGACGGTCCAAGCATAAATCTCCTTCCGTCCTTCTTTACCGGGACTTCCGGTCTACCTGGTCCTGCTCATGAAACTCATGTGAGCCTTCACCCGTCCCTTGTCAAATTCAATCATCTGCGAGCAGTGTCACGGACCATCATGGCACGAACACGCCATATGTGTTCCCCCGAATCACGTTGATTTATGTCGTCTTACTTTCAACTTTTCATCCTCAAATACACACTTCCGCTCTTTCTCTTCAAACTCAATTTATGCCTTCAATACGGTATTCCGATGAATAGAAATCCAAAGCAGTATTTAATGCCGTGTAGAGGCTGGCTATTGTGCTTATATCTAGTAAATTCAGGTCTTTTAGCCCGGAGCCTGAAAATTAAATAAAAAAGTTTACCGTGCCAATATATGCACTACTCAACATTTCCTTGTAAACGCACATGTACCAATTCTCAATCAACAAACGAACCAACAAGTCGGGCTCGTCCGTCGTCTTAAACAAGATCCAGTCACAAGGCTGGCATTAATCCGGCGTTGAGGTAACTTCGACTATCACGATTTCCAGGTGAGATAATGACAATTCTGTCGATTAACCAGGTGTGGAGCAAGGACAGCCTTGTGCATTATACAGAGAATGCACTCAACACTAACAAAAGAGTACATGAGTTGAAACCATTTTATAGAAGCTTTTGAACCTTTAGTTCAATTCCAGCTTCAGAAAATGAGTTACTGGATTTTTTTCACGTTTTAATTAAGAGTTTTCGCAGTTCAGTAAAATTCAGCATAGGTATTGTAAAGTTACACCGTTTGGTGCCCTGCCACGTATTGGCGACTGGCTAACGAGCTGTGGGCTTTTGGCAGATAGCACAGAGATATGCACACACGCACACTGCGGTCACAAACTTTCCAGAACGGAATCATTTGGTTCAAAATACGTAGGTGAAAGTTTGTAAAACTTTCTCCAATCCGCCATGCTTGGCAAGCTCCAACACAAGTTTGTTCCCACCTCTGACTCGGAGGGAAAGTTGAGCTGAAGCGGTCCATGTGTTCGGGAGAATTGTATGGGACGAATTGTATCCGCCTATCACATGACCCTACATCGTAGATCTTTGCAGTCGTCTCATTTATTTTCACATTTGTGTACGAGCAATGCATAAATTTATTAGCTTATTGTGCTCGCTGAATTCCAGATACTTGGATGGAAGACAGCTCTGACATGCTGAATAGTTTCTCCTTTCCCTTGTCAAGAAGCCTTTTTTCTCCTTTTTTTTCTCCCGGTCCCTTTCATGCCCACCTCCACGTATATTTGCGTCACCTTAAAGTGATTGTGTTACATTAGGAGATATTTCATGGGTTGTATCGGGCAACTTTAGAGCTTCCTCCTCCCCTGCCAATCCCACAGTCCACCGTGTTCAACATATGGAAATGAGCGCATTGACAGTGTTTTCAATGCACCATTCTCGTCATATGGCAGGAATGACCCAGTGCCTCCGGAGGAGGAGGGAACACAGGTAGTCACAAGATGCCGTTACAACTCCGGCATTCGTCATTCATTTTGCATCAAACTCTTTCTTCTCGGGAGATAAAATGGGCTAACGTCATTCATTCATATTGTATCTACTTCCGTTCCCTCACATTTCACGTTCCACGTTGACTTATAGCTGGTGGAGACTCGTCTGCTGTTGAAATTTTTTCCTCCACATCCTCCATCTCTCTCCAGTAAAATTTGAGTGGCAGGGATCCACAAAGGTACACTTGAAATTCCTCCTCACATGTTGCTCTTCGTTGGCATGAGTGTCTAAAGCGGGACTCTCGATGTTACTTCGGACTGAGTACTGGCACACGTTTTTTTCACTCGCCTATGTCTATACCTGCCTCAGTACTGCAATCTGCAATGTGGAGACTGGCGAAATTCCATCACTCCTTCTCCTTGTAGGGAAAAGGCGGAGGAAAAGTGTGCTGAAAACGAGCTTTTTGGCGAGGGAGCGCAACATGATCCAGCTTTGCACATTTTTAGGCTATCAGATTATTTGACTGTGCTCAAGTCTCTCATCATCCGGAGGAGACTAGCACAAAGGAGCTTATGTGTTCCGCGAATTTTATCTTGTTTTTCATCTTTTTTACGCACAAGCTACCTCTTCAAATTTTCACATATTGTTCCGCATTCCATTCACCCTCTCCAACCCGAACGGAGCTCATGCCCTGCTTACAGTATTTCAGTTGCAGATGCAGGTACAAAGTGAGATCATCAAAAGGAGCAGCTCTCACTGTCTACCATGCATATTAAAACTCGCGCTCCCATTCGCTCTCGGTTCACCCAGATTGACGTTTCCAAAGAAAATGTTCCTGTCCTTGACGATTAGGATCGTGTTTCCAGCCCGGATAAAAGTTGNGCATATTAAAACTCGCGCTCCCATTCGCTCTCGGTTCACCCAGATTGACGTTTCCAAAGAAAATGTTCGTGTCCTTGACGATTAGGATCGTGTTTCCAGCCCGGATAAAAGTTGCTAATATCCCATTTCCGCCAGCTCAGACAGCGAGTATTGAAATCAGCGAGACATTCCGGCTACAATTTATTCACCTCTTTCAACAGCACTCATCTTATCTCGGAGGAGGAGGAGGGGATAAAGATTGCATGAGCTGGGTTCCTCTCTCCCAAGATCAATGTGCGTTCTCAATAATTGGCGCAGAAATTGCATGAGAGTAAACCTGCTTGACGTTGTCAGCTATTTGACGATGTCGGCTATTTCACGATGATGAAATAGAGCTCTTCACAGATCATAGACGTATGCATACATTCACATTCCGTGTAATTTCAATGTAACCACTCGCTCTGAAATGCCATTTAGTAATATGAAATCTAGACTTTTAATAAGCCCGTTGTACTTTCACGGATTCTTCTCTTGACTACTGCAGCTTGTAAGCTATTTTAGCCTGAAATAAATACTTTCACGATTGTTTATCCTGATTCATTTGCATGTTTTGTACGTTGCCTCGAGCTTTCTCCAATAACTCGTAACCAGCCCTAAGAGGAGGAACTTGCGGAAACAAAGCGACTACTTGAAGATGAACGTTGAACGTAAATCAAGGGCGAATGCTCCGGGCCAGTAGGAGCACTAGCTCTTGTTCTCAGTTTATGAACATGCATCTGATTTATTTCAGACCAGCATGATAATTAAAAACC
>VRMD01002420.1:0-13300 GCA_009872375.1 Sminthurides bifidus | reverse complement strand
ACACGAAGACGCATCAAATGAACCTTTCCTTCCAGTTTCACCAACAATGTTTCTTTGGCACCGGCCACGCAGCAAGGGACGTACAAGTTGGTCAATTCCATTGACTGTGAGGAGAAAAACTCAAACTTGCAGTTAACGCATCCTTTAATGGGAACGAGGCCTTCAGACGGAGTAACTGTCACTGTACAGGCTTGAGCACTAATTCCAACGGGACTTCCCCACTTGAAAGGAACAGGAATGTCACCAGGGTTGCATAATGTGGCAGCAACGCTGTCATTCGGCACGTTGATGAAGGCATCCACAAGGGTCAATCTGCTCTTCATCAAGTAGACGGTGGGAGAGACTACGTTTGCGAGTACGGAGACCTGGACTGTCGCCTCTAGATTTTCTTCTACGTGGATGGTAATGACCCCACTGAAGGGTCCTTCCATTGAGGCACACAGGTAAACCTGCATTCCGCTACTTTCGTTCCCTTCCAGCCATCCGGCTTCGGGCCACACTCTCAGCAAGTAATTGGGACAATCTGACGCTCCTTGCAACTGGCATGTGGCTTTCCAAGCTGTCCTCAATTTTCTGTGGAGAAGGTCTGGCTGATCATTATTCAGAACAGGCCTGGACAAAAAATTAGTTACCCAAAAATTTGTGGATGCCTCACCCCGTATTTGATATCACTAGCGTTTGGACCTGCTTCGTACGTGCTTGCACTTGCCCATAGTTGATAACTGGTGTTAACGTCCTTACGATAGGACCCTTTGAGCAGATGTGGTATTCAATGCTACACATGACTTCACTGAAGGGCAGCATTAACTTCCCACAAAGTCGACCCCTGACCTTTCAAATATTTACTGATTCATCCAATACATCGGTAATAGAAAACCAGAGTCGAGCTTTTACAAGTTACCGATTTCATTACTTACAGTCCCTTCCCCGCGAAAGGTAAAAACGAATCCGAATTCAGCAGTTTCGCCCGGAAAAACAACCCGCTCGTTCAGTAATGCCACGATTGTTCCAAACTTCGTAATGGCGTTGCCAATGAACACTTTCACAGGATGTCGGCTGGAGTTGACGAACTGGACTACCCTGCAAGATAAAAGTTTAGCACCGTCTTTAGTTTGAAAACTCCTAGTAGCAACCATGGATCATCCAGAAAAGTAGGACTGCATCTACCTCCGAATGTTGTCACCGAAAGAACCAATGGCAGTAATGCATTCAGGTTGGAATTTGCATAGGCAGGGGAATGGAACGAACCCAAACTTCCATTTCATGCACAGGTTGTAAACCAGAACGGAGGTCCAGCCACCTGGACGCTTTTTGAACCTTGTCACCAAATCTTTGACAGTCTACTATTAAGGAATCCATTAATTCTTGCTTCCACTCTGAATCTGAGTCTGTGAGAAGTCAAAAGGAGCGAGTCATTTCAAATATCCCTTGACATATTTTCTAGTTCAATTCTTAAATTAATACCTATCGCATTGAAAATATCTTCATAGCACTTCTGGTGTCGATCGTCAGGAGCCTCAAGCCTAGGTGGCAACTCTGAGTCACCTCGACTGTTCACTCGTATTCGTGTCAGCTCTTCTTCTGTTCTTAAAGACTTTCGTGGAGTTGCCAGGAACATGTTGTAATTGACGCCGAATCTTACAGGTGAAACCACAGTATCTTCAGGACTTTCACGTAATTTAACAGGACCCATTAGGTTTACAAGCTTCGTCTTGCCATCCTGAAGCACCGGTAAGAAAAATGGAGTGGTAACGTTCAAGGATGCACTGAACATTTTTAGCTCTCTTTCTAACGGGATCCTTGTCTTCTGGCTTAAGGACTCGTCACCTTCAACAGGGCCCTCCCTTCGTACTATGCACCGGTTCCCGACGAATTCTATGTGCTGGCGGATTTGTTCCCGAACAAGATTTGTGTCTTCATCTTCTGATTCTCCTTCCTCTTGCGTAAGGTCCAGCCCAAGGCCCATCAAACTCAAATATTGGCACAGCTTCTTCTGATCGTATTCGTCAGGGTCGTCAGTTGTGTCATTTTTCATGCACAAAATAATCCTTTGAACTTCATCCGGCAGGACCACTGGGCAACTTGGATCAGCAGTAGTTTTTCAGAGCTCGGGGCTGTGAACCGCCTGACCTGGCACTGGCACCTATGCCTTGCTCGATTACAGTTTTCCCATTTTGTGGAACTTTCCTAAATTCTGCTGTACTAGTATCATAGGTTCGGGTTTCCGATTCTTGTGACTTCAAGGCCTCGTACCATTTTGGAGGTTTCTTGAGCGGTAAATGCTCTTTTAAAGCAGCCATTGATAACGGAACGTTGGATGCGAACAGTTTTGGTCCGAAGTAGTCCAAAAGTGACTGGATCTTTGCGTCGATTTGTTGAGCGAACAAGCTGTGCCATTAAGAGTCAATTCAACTTTTGTTACATTTTAAGCTATTCAACTTGACTTTTGAGTAACAGTAACAGTAACTACGGGGTCACAAAATAAGATTAAGTAATTTTACCTCACTCACCTACTAACGCCTCCATAGAAGCCATGATGCTCTGGAGCCACTACGGATATTGTGATTTCCACTTCTCCATGTGGTGGCAAAATACCACAAGAAGGAATAACGTTTACTAATGCTTCAGGTTTGGCTGTGGAAGACAAGTCATTCACATTTTGTGGAACCAGACCTTGCTGAAGTAAAGGCAGACCACTGTTGTCTTTGTCGTCGTAAAAATGAGTGGCTCCAGGACCAAAGCGATGCGGGCGCAACACCCAAAAATAAAGCAAAGGAATGCAACTGTTGATACGAAAAATTTATTGGATTAAAATAAGATTCTTGAAACGGTATTATTGTCTGTGTCGTCGTAAAAATGAGTGGCTCCAGGACCAAAGCGATGCGGGCGCAACACCCAAAAATAAAGCAAAGGAATGCAACTGTTGATACGAAAAATTTATTGGATTAAAATAAGATTCTTAAAACGGTATAAAAACTATCATCTGCTAAATCTAAGAGTGTTACGCAATGAACTAGAATTTGGGACAGAAGAACTCTAGAACATTTTTGCCGCCGGCAGAGACTACGCACCTTTTGTTTTTTATCTTGAACGGCCGTTTTTCTATTTCTGTCGGGACTAGATCTCCGCAATCCATTGCGAATCTTGGGCTGACGTCACAAGGAAGATCAAGAGGAGGAGCTGACCAATTGCCCTGCGGTAACAATACCAACAAGCTTGTTGTTACATGCAGATTGGAGCATTTATTGAAAGACAATTGCAAATTCATATCAATTCTAATCTAAACTTATTGAAAATTCTCTCTATCTCTACCTCAATGTCGATTATGGATGGACTGGCGACGCCGACTCCTTTGATCGTTACCCATCTAACTTCCTTGTTATCGCAAAGTACAGCCAGTTTTCGTATGACTTGTGCATGCCGTTTCGGATTGAATGTTATGTTCAGCTGGATGGATTGATTCTTTTGAAGCCTGAAGCAACCCGGTGAGATTTCAAACGGGGGACTGCTAAAAGTTCCTGCTTTGGATCCTAGAATTTTTTCGGTAACTTCCGGTGAATGCAGGTCTACTTTGCGGATATCCACATCATCCTCAGCCATGAGTTCCATTTGTGCGGTATATTTCGAAGCCACGACCTTGTCCGTTTTTAAATGCAAAACCTGTATACAAGCAAGTCAGACATCAGACATGCACCGCCTTCACTAATCATTACCGCATTCGCGTATAAAACTCTTCTCCAATTGATTTTCTTTTAAATTACCTGGTCATTAAATTCATCCTCTGATAAGATCCAAAATCTCCCGGTTTCTCCTCGGTTAATGACCTGAAACTGTGACGCTTTCAAGCTACCGACTAAGCAGCAGCCAACATCCCATTCTTCCACTGAAAGAGAAAGCCTCGTTCTAGTCCAGATTTTCACAACTTTCCCCGTTACAAACACCAGGAGGCAAATACACTCATCTCACTTTCCAACAAAGGTACGTTGCACGCATCAGCACAGATCGGGACGACAAACCCGCCATCGCCATCAACGATGATTGTAACCACCTCTGTGATTGGTTCTTGGTTCTTCGCCGTATAGGTCACAAGAATGGAGGCAGATCTTCCTGGTACCACGAGATTACTTTCTCCTATACTCGCTCCAAATGATGCAGAAAGTAAAGCATTTGGAGGTCCAATCACAGCGATTCGCCGTGAAACAGTTCCTTTGTTTCTTACTCGCAATCTCCTCTAAAGATGGAAAAAAGGGACCAAAACTACAGTTTGAGCTTTTTTTCTATAGGATAGATGGACAGCAATGAGGTGAATGTACTTTTTCACGTGATGTCAACCAAAGTTTACCGTATACTTCTTCCCTTCTGTAGGGTTGCTAAACCGAATCCCGGATGGTTGAACGATGAAGTGAATGGATTCATGCGTATTGAGTATCCCTTTGCATTTCTCTTGGGCGTAGTCACAAACTTGGGCTTCGAACATGTCGTCTGGGTCCTCCGGTTGTTCATATTCTACGTTTCTGCGTTTAAGGAGACGTTTACAATCAGCCGTTTAATATCAGAATAATCCCGGAATACTTGAACTTATCGGCAAATGTCCGAATCAGATTCCTACGTTCGGAGTTCCCACGATTCACAAGCTGTAAATGGTTGCCGTAACTTGAACTCGACTGGCAGTTTGAGGCCGTAGGGTACTCGAACAACCGGAGGAGGCCATCGGGTACAAGGTAAATACTCTGAGACATTTGTGCTGCACCCTGGCGATGAATCACAATTTTGAGTCAAAAATCCCATTAGCTCTAGTTCTTGTCCCAATTTGAAATTGCAACTCGCAAGAATTTAAGGGAACTGACTATTTCGCCATTAAGTTGGAAAGCTTTTCTTTTGTGCTTTGTTACCTCCGTCTGGATTCCAAAGCCTTCGACACACATGGTATTTCTAAAATCAAACAAATAATTGATGTCTTAGCGAAGCAATTCATGATTCCCAAATAACTTGACAAGAATAGTGGGTCCTAATGAAACAAATTGTCGCTCAATCCTGCAGTACCTCTGTATTTTGACAAACAGACTTTTGAAATTAACTTACCTCCTTGTCGTTGAAGTCATTTAATCGATTTCTGGCTCTCTTTGGCGCTTTGGAGCCTATCATCCGTTCACCATTGTTCCACAATCCATCGCCCACCAAAGATCCGTTCTTACCAAACTGCCAGGTGTGTGACAATCGTTTTGTTGGAAGATCAAAATCGCCTCCTGACAATGGACTACTTGCACAACATCTATAATCGCAGCAGGTTTGCATCTTGTCCTTAGGATGCTTGCTCTTGATTAAAGTTGGAGCTTTCAGTACACCTTCAAATGCCCATTTCGTCTTCGTAATATCATTATCCAATCTACTTGTTCAAGTTAAGGCCGTAGCTCTTATAGCTATTATTGTACAGAAGAAAGTCCATATAATATATCACCAATTAGAATGGTGAGTGACAGAATTATTTAGAAGATAAATACTTCGGTAACAGATTCAAAATTGGTGCACATTTTTTACCTAACAGTGCAATTTTGTTACTGCGCAACAAAGCTACAATGGAGGCTGTTCCCAGTTGGATTTATGCCTTAATCTAATGAGAAAAGCATTTTTCAGGGCTACTAAACAGCATTTTGTGACTGCTGAGGCAGCAAAATGAAAAGAGTTGCGATATTTTCTTTTCCAATTAAATCCTTTATTCTTGCAATCAATTAAATTCCTTCTCTTTCACATTAAAATGAGCTAGAACTAATCGCTTGACTTGCTCAACCAATGTAACCGTAGCCCAAACCTCCACCGTAGAAGCCAGGGTAGCCATATCCGCCATACACAGGAATTCCAATACCATATCCATAGCCTCCATATCCATGACCTCCGAAGTGTCTTGCTTGCCGAGTAACAGTTCCATCCTCGGGGTTGGCAATCTTATCTTGCCCAGGTACGATGGCAGCAGATACATACATGATGATTGCCGCAATAAGAATGATCTGGAACAAATTCACAAATACAAAAGTTTAATCATACAGCAATATTCCAACAAACCGGAAGGAAGTTGCTTTGGTAGCCAAAATATCCAAAATTTCTTCTTACCTGGAATTGAACCTTCATTTTGATTCTGGAAGATTGGTAGAATTACTCGGACTTCGTAATTTCTTAAGGTGCAGGGAAATTCAATGTTGGTAACTTGTACCAGAGAACTTGTTGTGCTTTTTCCAAGAAGCACAAGCCGTATTTATACTACTGCATGGATCCCAAGGTATAGCCCATTAATTTCCTAAGTTCGTGGCCTTTATCTTGGGACGGACAGTGACAAGCTAATCTAGATGGACAATGCCTTCCTGGAAGATTTGCTCCTCATTAAAATTTTGCAATTGCAACATCCATTATCTGCAATGTGCTTTACAAAAGCTCCGTTATTGTGACATTTGTTTTTACCCCATTATCTGCATAATGACCGTAGCAGTAATCAGTAATTATCAGTCGTGTAGTCAACCCTTTCTATTGGAACTCGGTAAGGATGATGCACGTGCATGGACTTTAAATCCAGAATCCGAATGACTTTTAGCTCCGGTTATGAACTTTGTCCTGTGCCAGAATTTAGCTGTGTACTTTGGGACTTATCTTAATACTGAAAACTTGGGGGTTTTTCAATTTCCCAAGGCAAATTCTCTTCAATTCATCTCCATTCTGGCTATCTTTCAAGAACTTCGTGCAGTACACTTTAGCTTATGCAGTAGACGCTCATAAAGGTCTCTCAATCTTAACTCATCATTCCCTTAATGATAAAGGTTGGTACTGGGTCATGAGGTTTAATGGCCACACTTGTGCCCATTACTCAATTGGTGCCACAAGTTGCTCTTTCAACGTTGACTGCACGTTTCAATATTTGTAATATTGCGTCGGATCAAATAAAACACGTTCCTCGTAGTATGAGAAGAATGAGCAAGCAGGTGCCCTTGTCTATTCTCAGTGGGCACGTGACCCGTAATTGCATCACAGCCCTAGGGTTTTTTAATTAGCTGCTCAATCAAGTCAACCACGCCATGACACATTACTCGGTGTCATTTCCGCCTGTCACCTCCGTCACATGAGATCATTCATCTTGTCTCCGACCTCTACTGCAACTTATCACATGATCTTTCCGTTCAAATTACCAGCACGTTCTTCATCATGTGGTTTCTTCCATCACTCTTGTCTGTCATCGCCACGGCAGTAAAATTCCCTATTTCATCAAGGTTTTACCTTGTCCACCAGCCCACCACGCACTGTCCATGGTTCACTATCCTCCCTGTCCTTTTCTCCCGGGATATCCTTCAATGAAGTCTCTGGCAAGGTAAAAGTAACGGGAAATTTTTTATCTTGCTTTGATCTGCAAAAGTTTGAACGAAGTCACTGTATGGTTGCCAAAATGGAGACGGTGCCAATTCTTGTTCCTCGGAAGCAATAAAATATCCTTTTTTTCAAATACATCTCATTTGCAAGGTGTGCATGTGTGCATTACTATCAAAATATTTTTCATGCCCACGCTAAATATCACGAACTTTGAGCTAGTGCTGGCGCCGAAATGTCACTTTGATTGAGGTTTCTTATAAATTTATTGGTACATTTGTTCCCTAGATTCCAGTAGATACGGAACATGCAATCTGATCTCGTTATCCCTGGCATTTTGTAAGGGCGTCTTCGCACTTTCGCATAACTCCCGATGAGTAAGGAGTTCACGACTGAAACTCTTTGATACTCTAAGCCTAGTGCCTAGCCAAAGTGGCAACCGTACAAAGTGCGAAGTTTCTAGAACATGTCACAAGCCAGACTCGTTCCACAGTTGATATAGTAATTCATGGCTGTTATCCTACATCTCGGACTTGTTAAACAACCAATCCCGTTGTTTTTGTCATCTAATAAGTTTCTAGAACATGCCACAAGCCAGACTCGTTCCACAGTTGATATAGTAATTCATGGCTGTTATCCTACATCTCGGACTTGTTAAACAACCAATCCCGTTGTTTTTGTCATCTAAAAATTTACAATCATTTGATCGGAGTCCAATTACATGAGTGCGGACGGAAAAGAATTCCGACCCGTCTGGTAAATATGGAGGATGTAAACGCTATCTTGCTGTGGTTTATGGACCTGGTCGGAAGTACAGAAATCGTAAATAGGATTTTATTTCATATAAGAACTGCACTTGTGTGTCTGGGAAGTGGGGGGGAGGGAGGGAGTAGTTGGCAAATTTTATGGTATTTCGGCTAATACGCAGTTTACACAGTCTCGCTGGATTCGCTCTCATGTCATTTCCCATTAAAAAGCACAGAGCCCGTGGAGAAAAGAGTAAAAGTTTTCTTTAAATTATGCTTGTCCTAAAAAATTATAGGGCAGCAGACTTTCCAAAGCCTAGAAAGTAGAAAGGCGCAACTGTTTTCCATTGCTGAGGTAATCCATGGACTATGCAAAACAAAGACTTGGTACATTCTGCTACTTCCTGCCAGTGTGATGTGAGCACATTGGTGTAAAGATATTGTTTTCTTTAGGAGGAGGAAGGAGAAAATCCTTTGGAACGGCAATGTTCCATCGAAGCGTAAGAAATTATGCCTACATCCGGCGTGAAGGAGCAGTTTCAACGAAGCCTATTTATGCGAAGCTCCATGGCGATGCAGGATTTCCGCGAAAGATGAAATAAGGCCGTTCATAAGCACGAGCACAAAGTTTGTGTTTCCCATCAACGAGATTTTTACACCCTTGCTTTAAGTTTTACAACAGGATGATGAATTTGCAATTTCAGAGGCAACAACACCCGACACAAAGTTTGTAAGTTATGGCTACGAAATTGAAAAAGTATGGGACACTTTAACAACAAATTCATATGTTATTGCTCCAAGGTTTTATTTCTCAACATGTAAAATAAGAATTTTTATGTTTACATCGTATCAAATCTGTAATTTTCTTGTCTTCATGTCTCAGCATTAAGCAAAAGCTGATGTTCCTTAACACGTTTTGTTTCCAGTCACTTCATTAAAATCCAAGAGATTCTTCTTGCTATTGTAACCGAAGTCCTGTTTGAGTCAATACATTCCTTTTACATTACGTCTTTTCATTAAGGCTCAGGCCCTACTTCATCGCTGCTTCAGGACCTTACCAAAGTCCCCGAACAACAGCAAGGACCCTCCCTCCTGATCTCACCCTCTCTTCAGTACGCTACGGTCCCTAGTCCCAGCAGCCCGAGCCTCGGCTTTTACCAATGGTAACCCGCGTGCAAGGTACCTTCAATTACAGGACGGCGTACACTCCACCCCTGCCTTGGTATCCAATAGGTCAAAGTTTACCAGAAGGCGACCAGCCACATGTCGGTTGAAGTTACCGACCACTAAAAAGCTCACAGGCCTTTGGCTCACTCCCCCCCTTGGTTATGATACCCGTCCTTGTTTACTTGTCGGCCCAACGCAGAAGGTGTTACAGCTCTGCGTGCAACGTCGCCTTCCTTTTGATTGCATGCCTCGGTGTCGTGTGTACAGGAGGAAATTGATGATCCGTACTCGGAGATACTGTGCAAATTTATCTGCATGCCTAGCATCATAAAACTGGTTTCATATGCCGGTCATGGTTGCCTTGGCGGAGGAGTAATTTGAACTTTATGGAGTGGGACATGGCAGAATTCTGTAGTGAGGAAGCTCATCGTATTATCCTGCCGCAACACGATATTCGCGTATATTGTTTGCCAAAGTATTCTCCCTGTGCCAAGCAGTGGTGGGGCTCTACATAATTCCTGCATACTTGAGAGTCTATTCACTTCCTAATTCCACCATCCCACACGCCTCTGCCCGCTCCCGCTTGCTCCAGTTCCCCTGGTATGCCAACACCACTTCCCTTCCTTCAGCCCATTCCTTTGCCAGCTTAACTGTGAAAGAGGAAGAGTAAATATCTGTGGATTTGTCCCATAGACTACTTAAGTTACCCGAACCGTTTAGATGCAAAGCTGGTTCGGATTTAATTGAGACAAAGTCCTGGCTCGCAAACTCTCTCAGAAGCAGGGCAATTTCAGATGGCATTTGCAAAATCCGTCGCATTCAACCTCCTCTTGTCTGCTGCCTGACCGATTTCCTCCCTTGTCTCTACTATAAACTCCTTTCCTTCAACGCTCCGCAAACAGTTGGCTCGAGAACCTTGACGAAGTGAAAGCTCTTCCCAGTGCTATGCTAAGGACTAGGTCAATGCAAACAACGGGACTTTTACTATAACTCAGACCAAGACTGCAGGCCGCTGTCGTTAGAGTGTCCTCCTGTGAATTTTTTATCGGAGGTGTACCGTTATTTACTCCTTTGTTGGTTACAAGAGCCTCTGAGGCTGGAACACTGTCAGGTGCAACTTTCACCTGCCAAGCACCTGTTGACAGCAATCTCGCAGGTGAAAAGAGGAGTGAGGCTGTGCCCACTACTGTGCTACTGTTAGCACACACGTAAGAGGAAACTGGTGGTTGTTCCTCATTACAGGTGTGAGTTGGCTACATCAAGAGGGGGTACATGAAAGTGAATTTGCGTGTACTTTACATCCTATTTGCAATGCAAGTGAAAGTTCTTAAAGGGTAATTGTCAACAAACACACGGTAGCTTTGAACTTGCTCAGTTTATGGGTGTCGTCAAAAACTCAGTAGTTGTGCAACTTGGAAAAGTCCAGTTTAATAACTTGATTTGAAATTACCAAGTTACTCCATCGTGTTTGATGTTTGAGTTGTGGAACAAGTTGTTTAAGTTACAAGTTTATAGAGCAGCTCATACCTCTGTGCTTTATTAAGGAGCAAAGTTCTTTGATTCCAGCCGCTTGCTCAGCACTCACTTTGTCGGCTTTACTTCCACCGGCAGGTTGTCAACAAAAATTGGAACGAGAACTTATAAAGGCCATCATCTCCAAGAATTCGAGTGAAAATATAGCCGCCGTCGGCAACAGAGGTCTGCAAAGTCAGAGTTGGAGTTTCCTCCTGTTTAATTGTGTACAGAGTCAGTGCCTTAATAGGCCGTGAGCATTAGGCAAAGTGGCGGCCAGTACTAAATCAGAGAAAATGACGTCCAAGACCCTTGCGAGGAAGTTGAGTATTGAGAGAAAGGCAGCGCAGGAGGCTAAACCTGTCATCAGTGATGAAGTCATTCAAGGTGAGTGTATTCATTTCCTTACTTAAGGCTTAACAAGATAAAGAGCTATTTTATCATACATCAGCCATGTTAAATAAAGTCAGGAACTTAACTGGATATCATCCATGAGTACGTGGATGTTAAACACCATCTGATGAAAGTAACCCTTAATTAGTTTCAAACGAGTCCTTGGACAGGATCATCTAATTGAGATGGGGAGCGGAAGGTTGGAAATTGAGATAGGAATAATTTCTTGCAAGCTTGAATTCCATAGAAATGTGAAAACGTCTAAAACGTGTGGATGCAAGAATTCCATCGTCTTAAAGTTTGAGAATATTGAAAATTAATGCAATGTGGAAATGTTGTCGACCATTTTTGTAGTTTTCATCCCACTTAGCCATGAGTAGTCAGGGAGCTCTTGGTATTCAGTCGGCTAGTTTTTAAATGGATGGTTCAGATGAATTCGTTCTCGTTCAACTTCCTCTGGTAAATATTAGACCCTCTAAATTGAAAGCAAAATCGTGTAAGAAAGCATAAAGGGATCGTAATATTTGCAAATTTGCATCGGCCCTTTCAATGATTCTTTCCATTCTTTCGCCACCCTTTATTGCTCGTAATCGTCCTATCGTTCCTGTAGACCGAGTCGTTGTGCAAAGCCTTTCAACTACTTCAATGGATTCCTCATAAGGTCGTAACCAGAAGCTCCGTATAAATGATTCTCGGAAACCCTTGGCATAACTAGCAGATGCGAGATGTCATTTACACCCGAGGTAATTTACCCTGGTTGAAACCACTTGAGAATTCCAGACTGACATTGAATTCACTCTCTGTGGAGAAAAGATGAGATTTATCATTATTAGGACTTGTGCAACCACATTAATCATGTTTCCTTACAGACACAGCACGGTGTTTTAACAATCATGGGAAGGTTTTCCCTTCCTTTATGCGCTTTTGCATATGTACATTAAGTTATGCAATAAACTTGAAGCCGAAGTTGGTGGTGCAGGATGCTGCAGCTCGATGCTTTCACTAGGGTAAATCACCTGCTCGGTCCAAAGTGAAAGCATTTAACATGCAAGAAACCTTGAAGGATAAACCATTTAGTGAATAGTAATCACCTGTAATAAAAGGAAACCTTGACTCGAGTACAAACCATGGCCTGAGGCACTTCTCTTCCTCGGCGAGGGGGATCTCGGAATTTACTTTGATCTTGAATGGTACCGACAAAGGGAAGCTATATGGGAGTTCTATCCGAAACCCTTCCGCTTGAAAGCTTTTCACTCAGGTTGTAGATAAAATCTAGCTTAATTTCGCCAACTTTGCAGAAAAGGTCCAAGGTCATGGTCGGGATGCATGAGAGGATGCAATCAACGCATTCGATCTCAACACTTTCCCCATCTTCAGGAGTGCTTTCACTCTCTCCAGGTGTTCGACACTCTCAATACCATGTGAGAGTGAAAACCACCCGCACTCATGTAATAGGAACCGTCATGAGCACAACCTTAGGTCGAACTTCTCTCTCACTCAAAATCATGACACCTGATGGCAATCTGATCATGTGCCAATTTGCCGGGCATTCGCCCGAGACCATTGATCATATCATATATTCGATAATTTAATTCTTTGGTCCAGTTTTAATTGTCGCTTAAAGCCTACTGTTCAAGTAATTCACAGTTTTAGGCTTTTGTCATTCACCTTTTTTCACGTTAGCATGTGATTTGTAGGCAAATATGAAGCAGTAGGTCTTTGTCACATGTGCTTGCCGAAGTCTCGCCTAGGAAAATTGCACTGCTCATTAGAATGCGCAAAATCCGCGTCTGTCAACACCGACTTGTAAAGCAATAACTCTTACAGTAGTTCCAAAAGCCTATGTATGCGACATTTGAACAACAAAAGAAAGTATATACTGTATGCATATAATATACGACTTCTTGTTTTGCATTGCAACCTAGCCAGCGGTAAACCAACGTCTGTCGACAATGTTGGACTTGAACCAGAGATCCAGTTGCATAATTACCAGTAATGGCTCTCCCAACATCCGAGGGAGCTCAACTTGGCCAGTTTCAAATGACTTGGGAGTGCACTCGGCTTTATTGCGATGTTATGGAAAGCTGTTTCTCTTTTCGCAACATGAGCCAATGTTCTCCGTTATATATCTTCTC
>VRMD01002419.1:0-13303 GCA_009872375.1 Sminthurides bifidus | reverse complement strand
TGCGCCTTCAGTAACATTCGTAGCTGTCTTTGGCAGCTGTAATCTTGCTTCAACAATTTCAAGAACGAGTTGAGCTAAGATTGTACGTTTCGCCAGGATACTAATTTCAAGGTAATCAATTTATGTGGAAGTGCAATTCTTACCTGTGATTGCATGCACAAGCACTAGGCTAAGAACCTTTGAACTTGACTTTACCTCCTTTCAAAGCAAAAACGTTACAAAGACATATGGTTTAGTTAAGGCGTTGTTACCAGGAATGGTTTTTTCATATTTCCGTCTTTCCACTCTGGATACAAGTACATGATGAAAAAAGGATGTACAAAGTTAATAACTTAGTCGCTAAAAGAAAGAAACTTAGTGGCAGTTCGTGGAAGAATCCTCACCGGAGTTACTTACAGGACTAGGGAACCTCTTTCCATGATTTATTGGAAGAAATTGGTGACATTTCTCAGACTTGGTTCACGTGCTCTGCTCGTGCCTCTTAAATAACTAATTGTTCCTCTTCAAGTATCGGCAGTTCAATGGACTATTACCGTGATTGAGTTTTTCCCTCTTGTTCAATTACAAAGTTGATTCCGGGTTGGCTCTTCAACCAGTCCCTCTTTCAATCTTCCCCGTTCTTTTTCAAAGCGATTGCAACTTGCAACGACTCCCGAGCAAAAAGTTCAATGCCGACAAAGCCAGCCTCTGTCTCGAAGGGAGAAACGTTAATTGCTCATACTTTCCCTCAATCAAGTTGCAGAGCACAAAGGCGCGACGGTACTGAATGTGAACAGGGGAGGAAGAAAGCTAACTGGTGGAAAGAAACATCATTATCATTAGGATTCCGCTTAATTTTGATCGTAAAACAAGGCTCCAATTAGCCCCAAGTTTGAAAGCGAATTCAAAGGTCACGTTCTATTTTAACGGAGAGGAGGTCGGAGGAAGGTGTTCGAGTTGTGAGTCCTGCGTACCTGTAGCAAGCACATAAGCCTGATGAATACGAGGGTAAAAAGCCAAGAAAAGAACCAAGGTCAGAAATAATAACCACCGCGGCAAAGCAAATAAAATCACTAGTTGTATTATAGGTTAGCGGTACGATCCTCTGTCCTCCTTCAGACTTTCGGTCCTACAGCTGCACACAAGTCTGCCAAGGTACATTGTTTGGCTGATGGTGAAAGTTACTTTCACCGTCAGGAAATCTGAGCTTAAGGTTACCGCGGCTCATTAGTTTGTTTGTCTTTGGCTAAGAGGTTGTATTGAGTCTATTCTCCACCTCACCTCACGAGGAGAAAGCCACCAAGTGGTCTTGAGTTACCTGGTTCTAGCCCGAATCCAGTGCAAAGCATAACATGTGCTGCATATGTGCCACCCGTATTCCTGAAGCCTGAGTATTGTATTACGGAGATGGTAAACATTCCACTCGGCGACCAGGCTTTAAGTCTTGTGCCCCCCCTCACCTAGAGTTAATAACTTGGGCCCGATTCGGCCCCAAGTTTAATGAGACGCGACACATTCAAAGACGGACGACACAAGAAACAAACCCATTAAGCAGAATACTCTCTGTTTTCTGTAACTGCTTTCACCAAGTTGCTCACATTCGTCTCGCACCCCCTACCGCATTCCTCCTTCATTCAACTTGCCCCAGCGAAAGCTACAAGGAGAAAGTGCAAGCTAGCCAAAATTTGGTCCTTTGCATTAGACTTTATACTACTCGTACAGTGGTAAAACCACAGGCACAACTTCCCCCGTGATGAAACCACGACACAAGCTCCATTTGTCCGAGTAAATTGACAGTTGTCCAGTCCAACATTTGGCGATTGACCTCATTGGAATTTTTTGGGGAAGGAGATCGAGGTGAATTGCAAATTAGCAGGAGACAGCTCTGCGACAAGCTGTGAGAGCTTGTATACCAGAGGAGGAATTTTCCTTCCAGCCGAGAAAGACCTCATGTTGTGGACAATGGACGGATTTTTGCAGTACGTTTTGTATTCGTCCCCTGTCAAGTTTGTCCGCAGTTTCGCGCAACTTTGTTGTCTGCATCAAGCCAAAATTCAATCCTTTAGTCGCAATTGGTAGGTTCCCACACGGTATCGTGTACAGCGCAAAAAAAACTTGCTGATCACCGACTGGAAAGTAGATCAGGGAGAAAGTAATCGGGAAATCCGCAGTGGCACTGCAACCTGACATTTAGCAGAAGGGCAAAAGCTATTCGCTGTCCTCCGACTTGTAACATGATTATGGCGTAAAGCATGGAGGATACAACAGGTGTTGCTCCGAGATGATTCCAGGTGTTCTCACTAAGAAAAAACCATGCATACCATCATGAAAGGCAAATAGGTAGCTCGAGGCATAAGGTGAGCCATTGTGAACAGGAGAAAGTTTCTGCACTCGACAGGCTACTTTCTCTTCAAAAGCTAGCTTGTAGCACACTGAACAATGGACAGAAGGAATCTGCAGTAGAAATCCGAAGCCGGTGAAGCTTTCTAGCATGCACTACATGTCTCTATCTCTTTAGGAACATGCGGCAATCCAGTTAAATTCGTGGTAATTTGAGAAGGGAAGCGGGCAATAAAAGGCTCGATTTTTGAGATGGATTGAAATCGAATCCAGGAGAAAAATGCAATAGATGCTACAGATCCGTCAGAAAGCTGAGACATTGTGCGAGTTAGTCTCTTAGTAACATCTCACCTTTACTACATGCTTCAAAGAAGAGCTACTATTTTAACACCCGACACAGTGTATTATGTAGTAGCTTTTGTGCCAAGTTTTGATGAAGAAACGGCAGAGAGAATCAAATAAGAACTGCGGACCAGTTTTTTACTCTCGGCGATTTCAAATACGCTCGTTCCAGGGCTTTCAGCTTATTTTCAATAGGATTTCGTACCTAAGTGCGCTTTTACGGATCCCATAGGAACAGTAAAGAGACGATTGCTCTCCAAAGAGACATAAAACTTGCCACAAAAATTAAAGGAGGAGAAGGAACCAGCGCCACTCGAGTTTCAGTCCTGGTGTACACAATGCAATGTTTTTTCCCCTATTCCGAGAATGCTAAAGCTTATAGAACAAGCCGACAATGGTATGGAAACGCTTAGGTAAATGTTTTGCAAAATGCGCAATTCCTTCATTAGAATCGGCGTCAAAACAAAGTTTAGTACTTCTATACCTTAACACATTCGCGCATTTGGCGACACATTCTTTGTTCTTGGTAACTACCAAATCGAACGAATGAAAACCAGAGATAAACTTTTTGGAGAAGAGCAAATGCGATCCAAAACAAGGTCCTTGCCGCATACGAACCTTACGTAAGAGCAGAATCATCTCGTGTTTCAGCAACAAACACAAGCACGTACATTTTCCACATTTGCCTAGACCTGCACTTTTTCTTGAGGCACTGAAACTTTCTAAAACTGGAGGAAAAAACAAGAAAACGGAAGCAGTGTCTCATGTCTGAAGTTGCATGTAAATTGAACTTTTCCTCAGAAGACTCCAACTGATCAGAGGACCCCTGACATGCCTCTTTGGGAGGAGGAAATTGTTCTGGGAATATGCAAACCATTTAGGGAAACAAATTACTCGAGATAAATGAAAAAAAGGTTGAAAAATTTATAAATCACCAAGATTTCACAAGGTTCAGGGCATACAACATCCAGACTTTTAGCCTTGAACGAATTCATGTTCTGCAACTCATTAAGAGTTCAAGTTTCACCCTTGCTACCTAGAGATGGCAAACAGGTCCACAGTGGTACCTGAACCCACACCTGCAAGTAAAAATCTATTGTAGGGCACCTTGTTCCTTGTGCAAGGTGGTCATGTGCAAAATGACAAGGAGCTGTTGACTTGACGCCCTGATCTTTAAAGGCCTGTAGCGGTTAAACGGTTTAGTAATTTCAAAAACGGCTTGCACCAACGTTTTTTCCGTGGCTTCTTTAGGCAGAAACCAATGTCAGCTCAAGACGTCAAAAATTGCCATTTCAGCCCATTTTCGCAAAAATCGACGATGGTTAGCCTTCCTATTTTCACGAAAATGGGCAATTTTTGAACTTTTTGAGCTGAGAGTGGATTCAGACCAAATTGACCATGAGAAAAAAGGTGGTGCAAACGGTTTTTGGAAATTCGCAACCGTTCCGTAGATACTAAGCTTTTAAGTGGGTTAAAAGTTGAGGGCGTCAAATCGGCATCTCTGTCTATCACGTTGAACGTTCAGAGGGCCATGCTTAAAAAAGCCAAGCGAGTCAAGCACCCATGCATTAAGTGCCCTAAAAATTCCGGTCCAGGTCCAGGTATTATGGGTTTATATCTGGATCTGTTGCCATCTTTGGTGCTATCATGGACGGAACAGGAGGGATCATGTACTTACCTTGATTTTGTTTTTTGTTACAGTTGATTTTCAGCGGAGAATACACCAAGGCAATGAACAAGGAGTGGCACTCGACCCATTTCTGCTGTTGGCAGTGCGACGAGTCTTTGACGGGCCAACGCTACGTCCTCCGAGACGACCACCCGTACTGCATCCGATGCTACGAATCTGCCTTTGCGAATAACTGCGATGAATGCAATAAGCTGATCGGTATTGACTCTAAGGTGAGAGAATGCAATTCAAAACTTTCTACTTTTCATCAAGACTAAAGTATCTAATTTTTCTACGAACTCGACTTAATTTAATCGTAATCAGTTCTTGGCTTTGCTTTGTCAATACCCCAGTCCGATTGGTCCACGCTGTGTTTCACACTAGATTGGACTGGATAGTTTGGATTTTAAAAGCACACTTGCCTAATTGAACAATCTTGACTTTGCTTTTCAGGACTTGTCTTACAAAGACAAACATTGGCACGAGGCCTGTTTCTTGTGCAGCAAGTGCCGAGTATCCCTTGTGGACAAGCAATTTGGCTCCAAGGTACATTTTTTTTGTTTCCTCCCTGGCGATTTGTCTTCCCGCACCCGTCCACAAGAAACATTAATGTGCAGATAAGCATCGTGCAAATAATCCTTTTCGATGGATTAAACGATAAAACTCACGCAATTCATCTTGTGAGACGAGACTTTGGCTTGTCCAGCCCATCAGAATGAGAGTACAAGTGTACATGTATAATGGCTCCTTGGTTTATGGACTCGTTGGTTTGTTTGTAGGCGGAAAAAATTTACTGCAGCAATTGCTACGATGCCCAATTCGCGTCAAGATGCGATGGATGTGGAGAAGTTTTCCGTGCAGGTAAGCGCATACAATTATCATTTTAGAGACACCGATTAAGTCATCTCTAAATCAGAATCGCACTTGGTCACACACTTCGCTTTCATCTTCACGGTAATTCACCATTTGCAGAGCGATGCCATATGGCAAAATCTTCTTCTGCGTCTTCTTTCGCATCCTTTGGTCCGTGAGCTATGTAGTACTTGGGCACTGATACGATGACAGCGGGTGATAATAGCCCTGACTCAGAGCATTTTCTCTTTGGCAAAACACCCATCACCCTTTAAATTTAACAGCACAGAGGACTACGTGATCGTACAAAGTCACACTGAAAGAGCTTGCAAACACATTGCGGAAGATCAAACATTATTCTTAAGAGTTTTTAAGTGTCCATGCTGAATTATGGGAGGGAGGGTGGAAATGCGGAGGATTTGCAAATGGCAGGCTCCGCAGCCTGGCCAAATTACTGTGACTCTGAGCATTGGCTCAGCTCTCTGCTACACGAGCGTAATTCACCGTAGAAAATAGCTGACAAATTAATGAGCTTGTAAAAGATGTGCTGCGATTCAGTAATGAGATTCAAATTTATGGTTCTATGGCGATAATGCACGCTTGGCGATGCAATCACCCCTGCTATTTGCAAGTCGCAAGCAGGATCTCAGGATGCGGCATCTTAAAATCTTCATAGATGTGCTATTCATCGAAACTCTGTAGCACAGATGTGCAATTTAAGCAAATGATGGAGGTATCGTCTTCTCTTACTGGAAATCCAGGTGCTTGGATGGAGTCACACAGCAATAGCGAGATCACATCATCACACGTGCTGGGTAGACAACGACACCCAAATTACATTGCCATGCTTGCTAAATATTGAAAATCCTCAATTTCATATTTCAAGTACAAACCCGCAGCGTGCTGAAAACGGATAATATTACAACATTAGTCCAAATTGGGTTTCACGAGTTGTTTTTTAACCTGCGGTTGCTCTCCCTCCTCGGCAATTTTTCGCATGTCTGCGTGTGGGCCATACCTGCTTTCATGCTTTACTTTTGTTTTAATGACCGAGATATATGTTAGTACCACCATCCTCCATCCATTCCTCCTTGTGCGAGAGTATATAGACAATTAAACATCATTTTCATTTTGAGTAACACATAAACGGAGAGAAAGAAAAAAATGAAAGAAGGTGGCGTTTGTGGCTACAAAGAGATTTGGATTGAGGAAACTTTCGTCTAGAATTTCATTTTGTGCGGTATGGTCAAGACCACATTTTAAACTCATTGGTAGAGCATAAACTAGTTTGCAATCTCTCTCCTCCATTGAATTGATTGAAGCCGACACCCGAACAAGATTCCGCCTCGGCACACGTGTAAATTAGCCAGAACTACCTACCGATCTCTTTGAAACAAGAGTCTTAAAATGTAATAACAACTCCTTATTTGCACCTTCACAAACTCATTAGACGAATAAAGGAAAACCGCGTGGTGGCTTATTTTGCACACCACCACCGCCGCCATCGCATTGTACAAAAGCCTAATTCAGCCAGAGGAGGATCCAGGATCTTAGACACTTTAAAAGTAAAGAGGTAATGAAACGAGGTGGTGAGGTGAAAGGCAAACTTGAAGATAGGGCACAGTATGCTTGAGGGCATCGTTGCAATTGTCCATAGGCTAATGCAATGCATGATCAGCTTCGTTTGAAAATCATGTTTTGCTCCAAATCAATAATTGCCTGATCCACAACCCTATCAGATAAAACGATTAGAGGAGCAAGCATTCGCAGAGCGGAAAGGAAAAAAAATCCAGCTTCCTCACTTGCAAGACCGAGGCAGTGAAGATTAATGGCAGGGTAGTTGACAACTAGAAAAATGGCCGAGGGAGCGATGATCTTCACCGATTGTCAACCCATAGAAGGCTTTGAGTAATGATGAATCCATTGTCAAGTCTTGACAATTGACATGTTTCATAAGGCATGGACGCGACACTGGCTGCCAAAAGTACTGCGATTCCAATCAACTCAAGTTACATGTTTCCAGATGTATCCTTCTCCAGTACACGTGACCATGTTAGTGCCTCCACTCTTACAATTTCGGACCACAGCGTTTTGTCTCTTGTCAAAACTTATCATATTTATTGAAGGGATTGTTTCTCCTTTGTCTGATTTCAATCTCCTGGACTTCAAGCTCTGTTCTTAAGCTTTAAACCCGTGTAATTCACTGTCGCTCCCGGACTTTGATGACCGTCTATGTGGTTCGGATTTGCACGACATAAAACGATGACTTTGAATTGCATTCATTTCGTCAGCAGAAAAGCTTATAACTGCACACTTGCCGTAGGAAGGGCGGTGGCCAGGTTTCAATGTCGCGAGAATTGCATTTTTGTTTACACAAGCTGAAATGAGCGGAATATTGCAATCCTTTAGAATCAGAGGAGAAGAAGCTCCTGTTGCAAAAATGCAAACAGAGCTGATCATATCTGCGAAGCTACACCCAAACAAATATTGCAACGCAAGTCAAACCCGCGCAGTAATTGCAGCCTTAAGCCCTGCTCAAGCTCCGAGATGAGATAAACGATCCAGCGTACATGTGCCAGACAGGGGATTGAAGATGTTACAAAATTAATTTGTCACGAGCTCCTACCACTGCGAAACGATCTTGAGGATTTCCCTTATATGCAAAACTGATTTGGGTTCTTTTCAATCTTCTCGTATGTTCGTCAAGCAGCTCTTGTGCAAGTCTTCTTCCTCGTCTTTGTACAGAACAAAGGTGAGGTGAGATGATGAGTACGACTCCAAAATCAACTTCCGCTCGGATGCGGCTTAAGCCCTGCCTCTTGCCCTGTCGACAAGCTTCTCCAAATCATTAAACATGGCATCAAAAGAGTCATTCGTTATTTTTAAATCCATTGACCCTGGAACTGACCTTGTTCAGCGTGATTGACCCGGCCCAGTTTTCCAACAGGTGCCTTGATAACTTTTACCTCCTTCAAAGGGAGTCAAGCAGCCACACCTTCAGCAATTCCTTGGTATAGTCATTCAAATGGTGGGATTTCTTCATTAATTGATTCTTCTTTTGAAAATCGATGGCTAATTGTTGGCCAAGAGGCATGCAATAGCTATCGATTGATCGATCCCAAAAATTCAGACTTGAAGTTAAACTTGAATGGAAACGAAACGTTCTTGTGATCCTTCAGAAGACAAGCTTAGCTACCGTGAGGAAACCATGCGCGGTATTGAAACTCAGTCAGATCGGTATTTTACTGATGTATACTTGAAAGCAGGAAAACTAGGCAAAAATGTTTGTTATCTTAGAGACCGAGAGGGAAAATAACAAGTTTGAATTGCCTGGCTTCTGCGAGTGAAGAGTGCCAACAGCCTGCACGTGAACTGTAAACGTTTGGAAGCTCTGGTGAAAGAATCCATAGACCAGGACCATAATCCAAAGTTATAAATTTAAGCTCTAGAATTTTTTCCTCCGTAATAAGCAACGTTCAAATCCATATTGACGTGAGAGCATCATTTTAAACACCAGATCATCAGCGACGGCTTCTAATAACACAGCAAAGTCGACAACTACAACGAGAGGATCATCATCTTTTCATCACGAGTCAGGGTTAAAGAGGGGGGTGGGCCTCGTGTTGTATACGATTAGCATGATGTATGCAGGGTTTTAGACGTGTGCAAAAATATTTCGCAAGGTTTTGCTAAAGCAGTAGCCTATGCAAAAGAAATGTACACATTTTTCGCATTAGAGAAGCTCACATTAGTTGCGGACGGAGGGATGCACTTGTTTCCGATCGCTTTTCAGCCAGTGGCAGTGCTTCACAGGCAGTTCATGGGTTGGAGCATTTAGTTCTACCTGAGTTTTCACGTACCTCCAATCAGTTAGCCTTTACTCTTCTCCCTGTGAACACCTCTTGTCCACTCCCACACATTTGACAGAGATCTGACACCAAGAGCTCGCAAAATCCATCCAAACCCGGTCAGGCACTATAAGGAGCGCGAGCCTTTCAGTTTCTTACACTCCCTTGCCTTGGTAGCCCCATGTGAGAGTTTAAAGCTCGCCTGTCCCACACATTAAGTCCAAATTGAGAAGTTAACAAGTGTGCTGGCTTCATTGACTGAGATAGTGCGAACTTGAGCCGTTAAAAGTTGTAGGTGACAAAAGTCAAGAGAAGTCCACAGGCTCAAAAGACAATTACTCCAAGACGTGTGCAATAACTGCTGACTTCGATAATTGAATTCGGTTGAACTGAATTATACTATTGGAGCTGTGCCTTCGTTACTTGCTGTTATTTTTGTGGAATTCCTCGATTTTAACTAATACATAATCAAAATGGGTGACATATCCGACGCTCTGTCCAAAAAATTGAACATTAATGGAGGCAAAAACGGTAATGGAAAGCTTATCACTAAGAAGGTGACACAGCCGAAGAAGGCACACGAAACTGACGATGATATTGCCATCTTGACCATGATCTTACCTGGTGAAAAGTTCGAGTGCTGCCTCAGACACGAATGTCTCCTGGGAAACAGCAAAGAGATGTCTTTAGGTAACCAGGGAAACTGAGAGGTTTCACTTTTTCTTTATCACATTCATCCAGGCTTTTACATTAGTTAAAGCATTTTCTTAAATTTTGACAAAAATATGCGAAAATTCGCAGGAATTCGCACACACTACTTTACGTTTATAAGGTACAAGGAAAACATCAGGTGTAACTTGCGAATGTGACTAAGAGTGTCACCTTTCAGCTTTTCAACGCTGCTTAAAAAATGGGAGAGTCGCTAAGCGATAAATTATGCAGACAAAAACAAACAAGCAACAAATTATCCTGCCCTTTGTGCCAGCTCTCAACGTTAATATATGCATTGAAGAAAAATAGGCGCTCGCACTGCAAGGAATGATGTATAGTCATATTGCATGTGTGAAGAATAGGAGTTTGAGGATCTAGCAGCCTAAAAGCTGCTCATGGTCCCATGTAGTTAATAACGTGCTACCTGTAATTAGCTGGCGCTCCAATAGTAGAGTAAAATAGCAAAACCTTTGCTAATTTAGAGCTAATAGATAGTGAACCGTTTCGTGAGATTGTTTCCCTGGACTCTGTCGATTATACTAATGAAACTGAGTCACGCATGCAGAATAGCTCGATCTATAGCTCGATATAGCTTTTAAAATCTGGAATCATATGACACGATAATGGCCGTTTGGGAGCTTCGTGAACATCATGTCAGTCTTTAATGTCATCTCATGTTCATCAAGAGCGCCGCACGAGCGGGGATGTACATAGAAAAACGATTCAGTGGTTATGTGAAGTTTTGTAGCTGGCCTTTACACCAAGGTGAAGTCATGGAAGAAAAGTCTTAGAGTATTTGATGATGTGATACTGAACACATGATCGGATAAGCGCATCACCATTCCCAAGCCCTGCCCTGGCTTCTGGAATTAAAATAAAAGCGAATGAGCAGTAATGCATGACTAGTCTCAAATGTCTGAAAGTTTCAAAAGTGTTGGAGGGTTCACCTAGCTAGTTTCCTTGCTGTGGATTACTAGACCGGAAGACTATAAGCGTGGAATAAGCATGAGGAAACGTTTTAACTTCGGACACATTAAGTACGGAACAAAATTGTCTTCCGTACCAGGTTCAGCCTGGTTTAATGGCGAACTTTCAGGAAACTTTCATGCCTTCTGATTGGGATGATCCTTGAAAGGGGCAAATTCATTGAATGCTTATTTTGTGGCTATAAACACTGACAGTTTTGTTCGTTTTCTCCTTTCAGGAACCAAAAAGATGGAATACAAGACGCGCCAATGGCACGAGAAGTGCTTCTGCTGCAACGTGTGCAAGACACCAATTGGAACCAAGAGTTTCATTCCGCGAGAGCAGGAGATTTACTGTGCGGGATGTTACGAGGAGAAATTTGCGACCCGATGCATCAAGTGTACGAAGATTATTCAAACTGGAGGTGTAACTTACAAGAACGAGCCTTGGCACAGGGAGTGCTTTACTTGCACGCACTGCAACAACCAGTTGGCTGGACAACGATTCACCAGTAAAGATGAGAAGCCATATTGTGCTGAATGTTACGGAGAATTATTTGCGAAACGATGCTTCGCCTGCACCAAGCCCATCACTGGTAAGTTCCTCCAAAGCACAAATACCATGTGCTGCTACATCAGCGAATCATGGCACGAGAGGTGAAAGTCGTGAGGAGCGGAAGTGGAACTGTAGGAGTGAGCAACGGGAGGACTTTCTCCAAGCAAGTCACTGGCTATGTCTTCCATCTTCTTTGCTCTGTTTCGGTTGTGCTACCCTCGCCCATGTTGGCTTCTATGAAATTATATGAATTAGTTGAAATTGAATGACTCACTCATAAATATGTTTCCCTTTGCAGGCATTGGCGGCACACGTTTCATCTCATTCGAAGACCGTCACTGGCACAACGACTGCTTCACATGCGCAAGCTGCAAGGCTTCGCTGGTCGGCCGAGGTTTCATCACAGATGGCGACGATATAATTTGTCCAGAGTGCGCCAAGCAGAAATTGTCTTAAATATTTAATTCATTATAGACACTCAATAGAAATAGAAGATTTCATATTTTCTATTGTCTATAGCAAAAGTATAACTCCCCTTCATTAGATCCCCAACATCTTACAATCTTCTCTGCCCCTAGCTATCAGGTCAAGTGTACTTAAAACTTATACGAGTGTAAGTAGCTTTAATGCAGTTGAAAACTTTTTGACTAACTGAAAGAATGTCCATTAATTGTATGCCATGCACTTTACTATAGCGTTACCTGTTACATGAAGGAGTGAAATTTAAGTCACAAAATTTAATAATCGTACAATGTTTCTTTGCCGTTGCCCTTTAGTAACTTTCTTTCGGTGCTAACAATCTGACGATTGAGTCCCCTCCAGCTAAGACCACAGTGTCGTTGATTGAGTGCACCTGTGAATCAAGCCATCTAAAATAAAAAAAAGGTGCAAAATGCATCTGCAACTCGCTGTTTGTTCTTGTACTCCATGAGCGTCGCTAGCTGACTTGCCAGATTTTGTGAGTTCTTGATAGATTCTTTCACTTTCTTGGACAGCAACCTGTAAATCAAGGGCAAATGTTAAACATCGAAAAGCTCAGATGTAACGTAATTTATAACCTTCCTTTGCTTTACAAATGTCTATAACCAGCCATTTGTACTGCATAGTGAAATAAACCTCACCTCAAACGCTGTTTGTCACTATCCATTATCTGACGTTGCAATAACTGTTTGACCATTCGACACAACTTGACTTCTTCCGTTCGGATGCATATTTCAACGTTAATCTTCAGCTCCCACAATTGCTTGATACGAGCGTCCACAGCGTTCTTCGATTCCTGTTAAAAGTAAACTGTATTCAGTGAAATAGGCCATTTTGATGTTTCGTTGGCTACGAATCCTAAAACCATGTGCTTACCACATTAGCTTTCATCAACGTCTTAATTTCGTTTTCCAACTCCTTCTTCAGATTTTCTCTTGCTTTCTCAAGCTCAACAACTTTTCGATGATACTCCTCTGCGGCCCTATACTCATCCGATGTCCATTCCCACTCTTCCTTAAGGAGCATGAACGATGGCTTTGGAATGTCTTTCTTCAGCAATTCCCCCTGCTTCTTTTCTAATACGCCGTCCATCATTACCATGAGAGCTCGTTCCCGGAAGTCATCCTGTAACGCCAGTTGTCTTGCTTCTTCAGCAAGTCGGCGCTTTTCCATTTCCTCCAGTTCTTCTTCCGTGTAATAGCGCTCTGCTTTTATCTGATGAACATTAATCAACCAATCACTGCGCATGCTTTCCGTAATCGCTTTGTGCACATAAATGCAGTTATAGGAAATCAGTCTCTAATGGCCCCTTACCTCATCATCAGATGATGAGGTAAGGGGCCATTAGAGACTGATCTAACCACAACAGCGTCAGCTATGTTCTCACACTCCGTCCACTTTGGATCTTCAATGTCCATGTTTACATTAAAATATCGTGCAATTTCTCTCATCCGTTCGTTCCTATCTGCTATGACCTGCATTTCTGCTTCTTTCAAATTTCGGACTTCATTGAACTCCTGGTTAAAAAATTCCTTCAGGCGGCGGATTTCATTCTGAAAGA
>VRMD01002418.1:0-13303 GCA_009872375.1 Sminthurides bifidus | reverse complement strand
CAGCTACCCGGAATTTCCTTCTAGCTTATGAATCGAGTATTGTAATGACTTTGATATATAAGCTCAGACTTCTGTAACGACGAGAGAGAGAGACCCAACCAGTCGAACCGCGAACCTCAGTTAACTACGATCGTCAATAAAGACTCCATTTTAAAAGCACCAAGCTTTTCCCGCTCTCCATAACTACACATTCTTATTGCTACCACCAATCCGGAACCCGGCACCGAGTTAGCTTGCCTTTGCCTTTCATAATAAAGAGAGCGACATAAATAGGTAGCATCAAACCACCTCCTTTATGGGAAGACAGCAAGGACTCAAAAATGGGTTAGTCAGCTTTCTGCCTGGGCTTATCCAAGCACTACCCCGATAATCTTACTAGTACATTACAACCACGTCCTTTCAATGCCCTATGTTTCTCGTCCATCCTTGGCTTGGAGACGGGCTCTCCTTATTTGAGACAAATGGTAATTGTTTTCCACCTGTGTGTGCAATCACGCGACATATAAACTTGGATTATAAGTTACGAAGGAAAAATTACGATCATTTTAGGGCAAGTGAATCGGAATAATTGAAGCCTTCGTCCAATATTTCATCAAGCTTGAATTTGCCCCTTGCCTACCCTGAGAGACCTGAGACTTTTGCCGAACTCCAGTGAGAGAAAGTTGAGAAACTTCCTCCTCTCCACCTTTCACTTCTAGGCAAAGGTCAAAGTTGAACAATTTCCACTACTCACTGCTCTCAACTAATGAAACTATGAGTTGGCACAAATGTAATTAATGATGTCGCAAATTACCAAAATTTATCCGAGCGAAAAAGACAACTCTTTAGAGTCACAACTCCTGCTGCTTTTTTCCTACCTTGCAGTTTTCCGGGATTAAATGCCGGTCCGCCCGCGTACACGGGCACAGGAAACTTGCCTAGTTTGAATCCATCTGGAACTACCCTTGGCAGCCTGATCGGCTCCAGTTGTCTGATTTGATTTGAATCAATATTTTGCACGCAGGGTACGATCGGATTGTTACGTGGATTAGCCGATGAAAGCGAGCTTAGGTACAAAGTCCGGCACGTTATCCCGAATCATATGTGGACCATGTGGCTGGAAAATTTTGACTTTTGCTCCAGTGGACCTTTAGCACGGATTATGCGGATGGCAGAGTGGAAATAACTACGGGCTTAGTATCCAGAGCAACTTTTAATCCGGGTTTGTGCATGTTGTTACAAGACTTTGGCTCACGTCGAATCCCTCATCTGCGGTTAGATCTGGAGCATGTAACAGCGGCATGGAAGCTGAGAGAAAGACCTAGCACTTTATCTCATGTGATTCCGGGGGCGATTAGGACGGTTAATTTAACAACAACAAATGCTGTGGAGGAAAAGTTGCTACGAGAAAGTGCCAACGGTTGAACAGATTGCTTGAAAAAATACAGAGGGCATGATGCTTGTCATGATATCAGGGCTTTGATGACACAAAAGATAGGCAAATGAAGATGATGAGAGTGGGGAAGGAAATGCTTCTTGTGCTTCATCATTTTAGGTCAAGTTCGGGCTTCCTGTTGTGTACAGGTTATTGAATGGGAATTTGTCCTTCAAAGGGGGACAAAGAGGAATGAAGCCGTGGTGAAAGGCAGGAGGAGAACAAAGAGGAGAGAGACAGGAGGAAATTAGAAAGTAACCGTGCTCTGTAGCTCATTTGGAGCTGTAGTTGAGGAAAAAGCTGGTGTAAAACAAGGGCGCAAATGGCAGATTAGTGCATTGGGACTGTGTTTCAGCCGTGGAGCAATTTTGTCTTTCCTCATCTGCTGGATGATATGTGGGGCTTTTATGATGGGCATGTCATAACGGGAATGTGAATGCGCTGGGACATGTGACGCGTGATTTCCGTCTAAGTGAAACTCTGCTCGTGGCTCTTGCGGGACGTAGGTAAAGATTAAACTTTTATAATGAAAGCGGGAGGCGGCGGTGGAGTAAACGCTGATACGTAGCTCCCGCTCCTCTTTCACTGACTTGTTAATGCGATTGTAGCGTGGAGCCACAAGTCTATTAGCACGCGGTTGAGGAAAAACGGCTGGAATTATTCACGTGGCAATGAAACTTTCATTGCACTCTGCTTGCACAGAGTCCCACAGTAGTTTTTAAATAAGGAATCCTTAGGGAAGTTACCAAGATTTTACGGGACATTTATCCTTCTGTTCCGGCCTCTCAACTGGGAGTAGCGAGACTGCTTTTTGTCGAGTGGGATGGCTGTAGCGGCCAATCCGAAACAATTAGTTTATGGCACATTGCTTCATTTTCCTCGTCTACCTAATTTGTCGTGCATAAATTTTAAAGATGGTATCCAGCTGATTGGGGAGTAAAAGAGCTGAAATTGAAATGCAATCTTTGGGGTTTGTTGAAAAGGTTCCGGAACGTTTTTTTTGCCACACACAAATCCATTTTCTCACGATCAGCTCCCGACATGGTAGAAATCGAAAAAAAAGATAAATTCCATGTACTTACCTGAATCATGAGCAAACAGTGAAGATTTAATTTCTTGCAATGTACAGTGATGTTCTTCGGCGACACGAAAGAGCCTCGTTAGCATGGAATCGACAACTCCTTCCAAAGAATTCTCGTTTATGTCTAAGAGAAGGACGGCCTGGTTTAGAAAGTGAGCTACGTCTAAGGTAGCTCTCACTTCTGATCCGAAGTCTTTCATGGGCACTTTCTGCAAATGAATAGCTAATAAGTAAGGCTCATCGACTACTTGCAATTGAAGGTTTTGGCTCTCGATCGGGTCTAAGGACTCAGGGTCCATGTCGTTGGATTCTGTTGGCGGACCCGAGTCCTCCTCCTCCTCCTCTGGAGACGGAGGAAGGTGGTGAATAGTAGACGTGAGAGGGCAAACAGGTTTCAGGTGAGCTATATTGATTACAGTTTCTGTCGGAGGGGCTGACAACGGACCGGGGGATAACTTATCAGGAACGGTGGCAGTGGTACTGGGAGCAATGGGTAACTTGGCAATGACCCCCGACACTTGCACAGGACCTTCATTGCTGTGCACAACCTTATCGCTAGCTAGGGGCGAGAGAGACGAAAGCGGCGTATTATTATTATTAGCGGTTCCAGAAGTAATTCCAGCCGAAGCTGTTGTGGAAGCAGTGGCGGCGCTGGCATTCGTTGTGGCTATGGTGACACCGCCTTGATTGGCGGTTAGCGCGGATCCGTGACTGGAAACGGGCCGTGGATTGCGACGGAAATTAATTATGGGGATTTCATTGGCCGGCATGCTACTCATGTCGAATTGAGCCACGGACCGTCTTTTGAACAGGGGAGGGGGGCCTGCAGAGCAGTGACGAGTTGCCGGTGCGTTGCTTTCATTACTGGCACTTTTGACTGGTGGCGGTAAAATCGGAGCGGCTTGCCACGAGCCGTACAAATTAGGATACGGAAGCGTCAATGAACAGCGACGAGTTTGAGGTACTACGGGCTGCGGCACGGGCTCCGTCGGCTTCGGGAAAACGTTCATGTGAGCTGTGGAACAAGCTGTGTCAACCAAGAAGGAGGAACGACGTGACAGCTTCTTCCCGTGAGCATGATGCAACGAGGCCCGTTTCTGCTGAGGAAACCCCCGTGCGGAATTACTCCCGCCTCCGGCAACGGAATTTGAGGAGGTAGCAGTGGATTCATTACCGCTGCCAGCAGCGGAAAGAGTGCCGGCGGACCCACTCCTACCGGTTGTGCGATTACTAAAGACCATTTCACCGCCTGCATCCGAGTCTTCCTCCACTAACGGCTCCACCGTTAGCGGCCGACTTCTCACAGGCGACACTGAGCATCCAGACGGACTTCGTGGAAGCATCTTTGAGCCCAGCACAGTGAAGCCACTCTCCGGATTCATTGACGACGACGACAGGAGGGAACTTGAGGAGAAATGCAGCATCGGTTTTCCACGACTCCCCAAACTGGCGTTCCCAGATGACTCGATGTCTATCGCCGTGCTCACCCTGTCCCGTATCGCCTCCTTGTCAACGCTTCCGCTTTCTTCGCAATCAGCCTTACCACCCCCTCCCTTGGAGGATTTGTTGCTCGTCGCCACCGCGGCACTGGCCATCCTACTGCCTCCCCCACCTTCAAACTTGCTTCCTCCCTTATTCTCTCTGGCAAATTGGGCTCTCGCTCCTTGATTGTCAACTGTCTCCTCAGGCTGTTCTTGACTGCTCATCCTTTCCTCGCTACAAGGACGATGACTAACACTTACTTTCGTGTTAAGATATCTATCTTGAAATTATAGCCTTATTTTTTACTCCGTCCGAGAACGTCGCCCGCCATCCTCTCATCATTCCCGACCAGTGATAAGCGGCCCTGCAGAAATGACGTGATCATGTTTCTTCTCCGCACCAGTAGCAGTATTCAGGTTGCGATTTTTAGTGCTAAAACTCGAACGGCTTAATCGGTATCGGCATCACTTGCCAGCATTCTCACAAACACGTACGGTACGTTCACATATTACACTTTGCCCAAAAATAAAGCATATCACCAAGTCTGTCCGAACAATTCCTTTACACTTTTGTCTTCTTTCAGGCCACCACACACACTTTACATTACCAGTTCATATGTCTTATATACTCGCATACATCACAATTGTACATACCGGATGTACGCGTGTGAATCTATCTTTATCAAAATATTATTTAGAAGGAATAATACTTTGTCCTCGCACCGATGTCATATTGTCGAGCAGATACCATTTTAAGAGCATGTTTTTACATGTTTCGCCAAAACTCCTTCAAAATGAGCACAAACTTTTTGTACTCACTCTCTCACTTTCACCCAGCTTTCACGCAAAACTCGTACTCGTTGTGTCATATTGTGCTTCATACGACTGTCAGACACTCCTTTTGGGTCTGGCGATTCACCAGCCTCACGTTTAAAGTACGATTGTGCATCGCACACACGGTCTCACCGACTAACAACTGGAAGCTGTACATTTCTCACTGAGTTTCCTTATTAGTAACTCAGCGTCCTCAATCATTTTCACACTGGATAAGGGCGGAAACGAATTTCCTATACGTGGATAATTCATCCTGTGCAGAAGACTTGACGTGCGAGGATTACAAGCCTTGAGCTCTCACGCTATTCCGCTCATCTCCGCTTACAAATTGAATCCTACTGATGATGAAATGGCATATCCGAGCCAAAATCCGCTTGATAACGGAACGGAAACCTTGTTGGAAATGTACAAATTGTCATCGCGAAATTTCCACCAGCCAATTATATCAACTCAAGCATCTTGGGAAAGGAGAACTCTTTCCGTCTCACGGTCAACTGGCTGCTTCTTCCTTCGTCTTTGCTCATGTCGTAACAAATGTTGAGTGACATGCGTCCGCCTCGAATTAATTTTCACTCAAAGCTTAATAGTAATCTTTACTTATTCGCACAGTGACACCAATCCTTCCAGTCCTCCCTTATCAACTTAATTACCATCTCAACTGTCACCGGAAATCACAGCATAGCAAGCAGGTCTCAGTAGACCATGCTGATGTGTCTCTCTGAAGCAGAGCGAAACTTGGTGGCCCAACACAGCCCTGATTTCAGGTTTCCACTTTGTAAAAACAGCAGGACAAGTTTAAATCCCTTTCTTTCAGCACCTCTGCTCTTTAGAAATTAGTCGACACATGTGTGCATGTACCTTCTCTTGGATTTAGTGCGTGCACCTTGTAATTAACGCACACACACGCACAGTCACAGGTACATGTGGGGGATTTTTAATTGAATTGTCTGGAAGGGTGTGGGAAGAACTGGTTTGATTTTCACACTGCTTGTGCGGTTACGCTACTTCGGCGAGAAACACATGAGGGTAACCGATTTGGCAAACTAAGAAACACAAAAGAACTGATAGAGAGAGAGAGATGGAGAAAGTCATAGATAGACAGGGAGATGGAAAGAAGAGAAAGCGAGATAGAGACAAACACGATGGAATCACTAAATGGTAAACTAAGGGCTTGAACGACAAGAACAGAATCGGATCAGCTGAGAAACTGAGACTACAGTGGGGGATTTTTCCAGGGAACATGAACCTGTCGCGCACAAACTCTTCCCTCTTCCTGCTGCGTGCCGTCCAAGCGCTCCTTTCTCCACTTTCCCCTCTGCATGCTCCCGCTCCTGCTCCTGCTACATCTCACTCTCTCTCTCTCTTTCCTTTTGCATCTTTCGGCTACATCTTCCAACTTTTTCATCCATCCAGTTCCCGTTACTTTCTCCCTATCCCCAGTCATCCTTGGGTTTCCGGAGCCCCAACAAGGATCACATCCCTACACACATATTTTGCCACAATTTCTCCAGCCGCTTTTACTTCCTTCATATCGCCTACTTTCTCTCTCGCTCTCTTCCCGTCACTCTCTTCCAGTCTCTTTCTCCCTCTCGCTCTCGCCCTGTCCAACTATTTAGGTCTCTTGTAATTTCCACCGGATTCCGGCATCTCTCTCTCTCACTCTCCCCGCTACATTCTCTCCTTCACTCCTTCCCTTCCCCACATGAGCGTTTGTAAACAAAAACTAGAGCTGAGCTTCCGATTCGCGGTGTACATCCATCCCCGTTTCGCAGCCTCCCTCTCATGGCCCTTCTTCCTCCCTGCACCCATGTTTTGCAAATTCCACAAGGTCTTTTCGAACCTCCGTCTTCTTACAACTCCCCCAACAAGTCAGCTCGTAAGATATCCGCTACTTTTACATTCCTCCAGCAGCCTTTCCACGCTTTCTAACTTGCTTCAGCACCTAAATATCATGCTTACTTATAAGACTTGCCCAAAAGAAAAGTGCATACGTGGATTGTGGACAAGGAAGCTTTCGCAACCCCTGTCTGCTTCTAAATGCTGTCTTCCATTTTCTTTTTTTTCGGGGGTACAAAGGGCCATCCTAAAACAACTTTTCTATCTCTCATCAGTGCTACGAGTCATTTCCATTTACCAAAGCATGTACTCCAGGCCCAGTGCACCTCCAAACTACCTAGTCCAGCTTCAACCCAACACGCTCATGGCCTGGAACGACTCCCTAGTAGAATATCTTTGCTCTTCATCTTGCATTTCAATAACAGACATATCCCCAATCCCTGCCAGCACCACCCACTTCTTTCGCGTTCATATGGGACTTGGCCCTTAGACTATCACCCTTAGGTAGCCCTAGCTTACATAATTACGTTTATGCACAAACTTTCTCTTTGTTCCCGTGCCCCACTTTCACTCCTGTGGCTAGTCGCGCGGGAAATGATTTGGCTTCAATTGCGATTCGTTTACGTAAGAAGGAAGAAAATGTACGTTTTGCAAATCACACTTTCACATTTCAAGCCTTTGCACCAACACAAGTTGTAACTTGAATGCAAAAGTAGAATTAACCTCGATCATAATCTTCCCGGAGGGAAACACACCGTGGTTATGGCAAGGTAAAATCTGCTATGTGCTAAAAAATGTTGTAAATTTCCACCGCTTGTCCTCAAATATCAGAGTTTGACGACTCACCTCGTCGGTAGTTCGGGCCTTTCATTCCGCTTGATTTCAGCCTCGTTTCCGTGAACACACCGTAAGAAATTTGTGTAACACACTTTTGTGCGGATTCTTACGGACCCTTTTTAAATCTCCATCCCATCCGCTCAAATCTTTGCAATACATAGACTTTGTAACCCATTTTCTCAAAGACCTTAAACATTGTCCCTTTACCCTTTCATTGAATTTTTATCCGCTTTCGATGCCTCCCTCATGATCGCTTTGTGTAGCGTGAAGACTGAAACTTTTCCCTCTTCGTGTTCCGCTACTTTGGAGCCAATTTCCACTACACAAGTTCCCATCGACCCTCCCGGTTGTGAAATAGCAGTAACGGTTTACGAAATATGGCAAGGATCTAGCCTCGTTTAACAGTTTCCGGGCGAGGCATAGAGGCATGAGTTTTTGTCTATATTCCTTCATGTCCATTGAATACAGGCTCATCTTTTCAAGGAATAATAATTTGTTCCATGGGTAGAAAACTAAATAATGCGAAAAAATTTACCAATTTTGTGAATACTTATCCCCCACAGTATATACGCATACGCAACCACATAAGGCACTGGAACTCATAAAGGTGTCTTTTCCTACACCACCGTGATGCAGCCTTTTCCCATTTGTACATAGTTTATCGATATTTTATGGCACTTTCCCATCATCTAAACCACATCAAAGTTGTAGTACGGACCTCCTCCGATCCTCATTCGATCATGGAATGCTCTCATAGACGCATGATCAGAATCCAAATCAAAATTTCGTATCTTACAACGACCACGCTCCGTTCTAATACCGGTATAATCGGTAGTAGCCTATGAAACTTTGATCTCTTCTTGCCTATGATTTATAAACGTTTACGAGTATAAGGACTTTTTACCTACTGGATGTCTTTGATATTTTCTGTCACGTTACACAGGATGATTTGGCTGAAAAACATTTTATAACAAGTTCTGATATTCCATTTACAAGTTAGAAGCCCTGGATGCTGAGTCAGTGCGACAGAAAATAGAGACGGAGGCAGGGGTACAAAAGGTAAAAGGTAGGGGATGGAGACTGAGAAGGATGAGTGTGTGCTTAACATGATACAATTTTCTGTTACTTCCATTCATCTGTGGAAGCCTTACACTTGTGCGGCGTTATTGTGTTTGGTATTCATGGGAGTTAAATCAACTCCGGCAGTCGTCCCTGCAGTTTGTCTGTAGTCTATGACTGTTGGAAGCGACGGAGTGGGTAAAAGAGGGATTGAAATGATCATTGAAACAAGGGAGAAAAGCAAGGGTTCGACAGAGCGGAGAATGGACTTTGGGTTTGAAGAATAGGCAACTACCCTGGGTCGGAGGTTGGTTTTGCATCCTTGTGGAAATGACATGTACGCTGAGATGCTCCAGTAGCAATTCGCACTCTGCCTTGTCCTCCTTCTCGTTTTTAAATTAGGATAGTTGCTGTCTATAGAGGATGAGGAAATGCGCGCTTCTCATTCCTGAATGTGCAAACTATAACTCCCGTCTAGTTCATCCTCGCGCCTATTCCCTGTCAAGTGCTTTTTCGCTACAGCAGTCTCGAAGAGACAGTCTGTGTGAGAGTCGCCTCTTCGCGGAAAAGCACAAAGATTATTTAGACTTGTGCATGAAGGGAGATAGAGGTTCCATTATGAAAAACTTTTTCTCCTACACAAGACGACAGAGGAGCGACTTAAACAAGAGGTCTCCGCATTCTCAGCATACTTTTAGCAAGATAAGCTTCTTCTCGAGTGCACGATCCTTGTAACGATAGATGGTTTTGCATTATTCCGGAATGTTGTTGATGGGACGGGAACGGAATCGCGGATCTGCTTTCACTCTCTCGTACCTCTCCTTCCTCTTCTCGTACTTGCTCCTCTTTCTCCTTTCAACAAGGACTTAGCGCGAATAAGTTAAAACTCTAAACACGTCTTTTGTAGGCTTAGTGAACCTATATATAGCTTATTATAATTTCCCCCCGTAGTTCTACTATACTACTCCCTTCCTTCGCACGCCACACCATACTCTTACTTGTACACTACGGCTTGACTTTATCTCGGCAAAATTTCCATTTCACTTCTAAATCATCAACAGCTCATCATTCCTTCAAAACTATTACAGTAATGTACAAATTTGTATGATTTTTTATCCCAGTTTCCGCACTCCTGAGATCCCCTGCCATATTTTCTCGTACTTGCGGAATTCCCTCAGCGCTCGCTCTCTCTCTCTCTCTCTCTCTCTCTCTCTCATCACACGATTATTTTCAGCCAAAGCCGCTGAAAAGTTCTGTATGCATATGAATCAAGTACATCTTGCAACAACACTTTTACTTCCACAGCTCCAACCTCTTCCGTAACTCCGTCCTTGGTATGTAGGGAGAAAAAGCATGTGTCACAAACTTGGACAGTTTTGTTCTGTAATTTACAGAAGCATTAAGTTTGGCCAAAGAGGACGCACATATTCCTCTGTCGACAACAAAACTGTCAAACCGTCTAGAAGTGCAGTCAACTTGAAATCACTTGCATGTAAGCAATTTGTATACAAAACTTTCCAATTTCGTCTCGCATCGCAACTACAAAAGGATCAATTAATGGAGTACAAAATGTAGTTTATTAGCCATCTACCGCTTTGTAATCCCTCCAACCCTACTCTTCCTAGCTTGAGCAATGGCTACGGCTACTCTTGGAGCGACCGAGTGAAGGGCAACTATGCTGATTATATACTTGTCACTCAGCAGTTGATCTCTGTGAACATTCAGTGTAGCGAGCAAGGCGATCGCGACGGATGTCATTCGCTATACTTTCTCCATGCTTTCAGTACAGGCCTACACCATTTCAAGGGTTCGAGTAGAGGTGAAACATGACAGGCGTAAGTAGTTCTGTGGTTGCGGAGAGAACTCCTTCCCCAGCTCTCCCCGGCCAAGAACGCTTTATTAATATTCAGATCAGGCCAACTTCTGTCTAGCTTCTATGGCAGAGCCGAATGAGAATGTTCTCAGTTTACAGCAGAATGTGGATTGGTAAATTATTTACGAGAAGCAACAGTGAGGATAATTCAATTCTCCTCTTCTTTATAACCTGCCTCTGTATATAGCTCTCATGTCTGCCGACTTTTTATCATTCTTCCGGCTCCTTTGTCTCCCTTCCGTAATCTTTGCTTTCATATGCTCCTCCTATCCATGTCTAATTACTGGGTGTTCGATTTGTACCGAACTATCCCATAGTCTCCAAAGGGCCAAAATTCATGCCCAAACTTCATGCTACGACCCAGTACTGACGGATACTTTGAAAATTCCGTTCGTAACAAATGGATAGTAGGGTTAAACAAAATTTTCGATTTCTATTTATCACAATAGTTACCACTGGATTTCACTTAGTTATCTTATCTTGGAATGTTTCCGCTATACCAATCTATTTTACCAGCCAAGTCTCCAATTTCCTCACTTATACAGCTTTGGTTGCAAAAAAAACGATTTTTTTGTAACTCCACTGACGCTTGTGTAGTGCCGTGTATCGTATTTCTACTCAATTGAAAAACAACAACAGTTTCTTTCATTGGCTTAAAGGCTACGCTTTCAATACCACTAAAACTCCTGCTCCTCCCGGCCACAGAAACCGGCATTGGTTTATTGGTAAGACGCTCAAGCCTCTCATGATAATCTAGTTAGACAAAATGTAAGCCTTTTTTAGAAAATATCAAAAGCTCGTGGTGTCCATGGAGACAGAAATTAGCTTTTGAAAAATCCATGGGACTGTTACATTTTTGATGGTGGAAAATATACACATGTATCAAACATCCAACGTTGTAATTTTAAAACCAGTAACAAAATTTGTACATTCAACGTATTTTAACATCTGATTGTTAAATCTGAAACACCGCGTCTGTAATTGAGATACTTCGGGCAACACATTTCATCGTATTCTAATTCTATGATTGTTTAACAACCAAATATAAATTGAGCCTTATATTGAAATGAAAACGTCTGTTTTACAGTAATTCGGTCAGTGACGAAGTACTTCAAGTAAGTCATTTTGAACATTCTAGGCTTGAGTCCGGCATTAGCTCATATGGCTACACGCTGGCGCAGGTCGAGAACGACCTGTACCTCCATTACAATATTTCAATAACCTTATTCAAAAACAGTATGATGATTATGGCTGAAAGGTGTGCATCAGCAATGCAAGTCTCAGAAGGTGTTGAAGGGGACACTAATGAATGGGTCTCTCGTTGAGGGTCTCTGATGAGGCAATTCGTAGCAGGTAAGTACGGGGATTCACTGCATAATATTGAAGAACTTATTTGTGTCACAGAGAGTAGACAAGAATCAAAACAGGTACTTACTTCATGTTTCAAGTACATCAGATTCACTTCTTCCCCGTCATCTAGAAATAGAAATTTCATAAGATTAAAATAATTTGATTGTCAACATTTTGAGCACAGGGTCAATATCTTAATTTACTCGCGTTGCGAAGCACTTCTTAAGAAGATGACGCTCCCCCACAGGAACTGCATTGGAGCTTACGGCGGAACAGGTAAGCATGCACAAGTACCCTTAGCGCTTAAGGGTGCCTGAGTTTGCTTAGCTGGTTTTGCTTAGGCTCCAACGCAATACCTGTAAGGGATCCTCCTCATCATCCTTCAGAAATGATTCGCGAGTAACTTGAAGGAATCACCCTGTTCGGTTTTACTGGAATCCACGAAACAAAAACCAGTCATTTCAGTAAAGACAGTCGAAACAAAAACCAGTCATTTCAGTAAAGACAGCTATGCATGATAATGATCGGTAAAATAGAGCATGCAATGGCAAGCAAACCTGGTATGAGCATCCGGAGAAGTTTTAAGTTTCCTACTATCCCATGCTTTAACTATCCGAAATTCTCCTCCCGAACAATATCCACCTCTGAGTTCATCAGTGCATCAGGTTACCATTGTGAAGGAACGTTGAGGGAGCTGTCTGCAGCAGGTAAAATCTAAGCAATCAAATTGGATTCTGTCGTGGAAATTAAATGTGGGAACATGAAATTATACTTGACGGTCTTTCAGCACCGGAATCTGTACTAGAAAAAGTGACGTGCAAAGAGCATATCCCTTGATGATAATCAAATTCCAAGGTTTTCCCCGGCATTAGAGCAGTTTGTAGCAAAAGGACGTGGTAGTGGATGATATTTGATTGAGCAATAAATCAAGGAACATGCCATCCATCTTGTTTGTTAAGATATCATATCAAAGGAGCAGTGAAAGCAGACTTGAGTGCTTGGTTAGGACTGTGAGTCTGTGAGGCGCTGACGCATGATGTAGTGGCTGTGATTGGTGGCGTAATCAAACCTTCCAGGTTCCTTTCATTCCAACATCAACTGTTGGTTTAAAGTAGCATGAGGGAAGGGTGCAGTACCGTTTTGTTAACATTGGTACAGCGGGGCTGAAATGTGTTCAGTAAGTACAGAACTCATCGAGAGTGGGTGAGTTGTTCCCAAAATAATTTATGGCTCGGACCTTAAAATGTAAGTGGATTCGAGAAGTTTCTTCTTTAATGGGGAGGGATGAAAAGAATAAGGGAATGTAGGTAAGTGGGTCACATGTGAGAATGGCGCTATGAAAGATACTTCCCGATAAAAATGATGAACGTTAGCTCTAGAAAGGTAGCACAGGAGAGTTATACGCGTGAAGCCAGACTGGTTCGGGTACCGTGAGAGGGGTTGAGATGCGGAGAAGTTGATGAAGCTTCAAGCTCAGCCTCTGTAGCAGTGATAGACTACGTCGTGAATTTTGACGAAAGAAGCTTGATGGAGAATAC
>VRMD01002417.1:0-13309 GCA_009872375.1 Sminthurides bifidus | reverse complement strand
GTTTGCGCTGTGTGGCTTTAGATAAATGCAGTAAGACTGTGATTGCACTGTTTTGCGGGACAAAGAACTTAACTTATTTGTGTTAGTTAAAAGATTAAAGACCATTAGTTATTTGTACACCATTGAGAGCAAGGGTTCGTAATTCGTCATTGCATCGAGAGTCAAACTACGACGGGTGTGTAATAAACTACTGGTAAGTTTTAGGTGAATAAAAACCATTCGATTATTAAATAAAAAAGGTGTAAGTACCCTTTTTTAGTACAAAAGTCTTAATTGTAACAAATCATTGAACATTAGTCTATTACGTTAAAAATCTTTGCAGGTCTGTTGAACAGTATCATATGAAGCAGTTCTACTACTGTCTTGGCGTCTAAATGTCGGTAAGACATTGAACTAAAGATTACGCTCACTAATTAATGAGCAGAACCAGTTCCCATGCTTTATAATTGGTAAAGCAGGACTGAAATTTTAGAAATCCCCATGGAGAAGAGTGGGGATTGGAACGCTGGAGCTTCGAATACTGCAAACTCAAACGGTACGGAAGACTATGAGGAAGTTGTGCCATTAAAAGCTTCTGGCTTTGGAGACAGTCATCAGAATCGAGTGCAAAGTGGGAGCAACGAATGCGATAACCCTCAGCCAGGTCCCAGTTCGGGTTTAGCGAACAGAAGTTCAGGCAGCAGTACTTTCAACGTGAGGACTTTTCTTGGAGGAGCCTCGGTGAAGAGTAAAGAGGACCCCTCACTTCTGTGTCAAAACAGCATGGCAGAGGCAAGGAATACTGGGAATTTGATGCTGCTGGAGTGCAAGCGACTGAGGAACCGGAACGGAAACAGCGAGTCTGATGATGTAGGATATAATTTAGAAACTCCGCAGGAACGCTGCGAGTGTGAGGATCTTTGTGAGTCCCTCGGAGTTGAACTCAAGCGTTCAGCTGGGTCTACACATGGACGTGGGAAGGGAATTAACGGCAGTCCTGATCTGGTAGACTTACCGCACAATCGAATTCGGCGAGGGAACGTATGCGAAGCTTGGCAGTCCACAAAGTCTTGCTTGAAGGAACGAATTGCTTACTTGTACAACAGCGACACCCTGAGTGATGTCAGTTTTATAGTTGGACGTAGCCGAGTACGTATTCCAGGACACAAGTTTGTCCTTGCTATTGGATCCCCTGTCTTTGATGCGATGTTCAACGGACCGCTGCAGGAAATGGCTGAGTCGGTTGAATTGCCTGATGTGGAGCCCGAGGCGCTATTAGCTTTGTTTAGAGTAAGTGTCTTTGACATGGATTGTGTAACGGCTTGAGTCATGCATGAGGAAAGTTTGAGCTTGTTCAAACTGTTGATAACCTATAAGATTGACGTATGGATTACGGAATGAATGAATTTATTGTTTCAGTTCCTGTATTCTGATGAAGTCAGCCTAACTGCCGAGAGTGTGCTCACTGTTTTGTACACAGCGAAAAAGTATGCTGTTCCCAATCTGGAGGAACACTGCTGTTGCTTTTCTCAAAGACAACTTGACACCGGATAATGCTTTCTTGCTCTTGAGCCAGGCGAGACTATTTGATGAGCCGCAGTTGGCTGCACTTTGCCTAGATTGTATTGATAAGTAAGCACTATCCTAGAATTTGTATGGGAATATTGCTTCGGTGCATGGTTTTTTATGCTGGAAATAAAAAACGTTATCTTTGCAGGAATACTGCTGCAGCGCTCCATGGAGAATGTTTTCTGGAGGTTGATCTGTCTACATTGTGCGTCGTTCTTGCTAGAGATACGCTGAGGATTCGCGAATATACGCTATTTCTAGCTGTGTTGAGGTAATTTTAGCATAGCGTCTGGCTTTATAACAGCTTGTGGTCAAAACTTTGTACTATTTTCATCGCAATGGTATGATAATTCTTATTATGTCTGTAGATGGGCTAAACAAGAATGCATAAGGCGAGGCCTTGACGTGACGCCACAGAATCAAAGACATGTGCTGGATCGTGCCCTTCATTTGATTCGTTTTCCTCTGATGCCGGTCGAAGAATTTTCTATTGGCGTTGCACAAATGGGAATACTTACAGAGAGCGAATTGGTTCGACTTTACCTGAATTTCAACATCACTCCCGCTAATATGTAAGCGTTTACAAAAGATTCTTTCGCTGATTTTAACTCATAACATTAGAGTTTTTGTACAAATAAAGCAATAATTTTTCATGCAGCGCACATCGACCAAAAATGGAGTTTATTGGACCGTCCAAGATGCTATATGACTGGAAAACAATTATCAGTCTATAGATTTCAGCAAGTTGAAACTCGCTGGGGTTATAATGGTTTGAGTGACCAGATTAGGTAAGAGATCGTTACTTGAATATTTCTGATTGGGAGGCACAAAATCTTATGGGAAAAATGAGTAGTTAGTCCATGTTGTTCAACTCCGTGTGTCTATTTTAGATTTACCACTGATCGAAGAATATACATCGTGGGATTCGGATTGTACGGCGGATTGTATGGCACAAAGGACTACAAAGTAGACATTCAAATCAGCAATACGCTCTGTCAAACTATACTGGGGCATCCACAGTGACGCATTTTCCAGTGACGGAAGCAAATCCACCTTCAAAATAATGTTCAAAGAGCCTGTGGAGATTTTACCGGATGTTCTTTACACTGCTTCTGCTACCCTACGGGTGAGTAATTGATGTAATCAACTTACTGCCTCTTTGTAACATGCCTCTTTGGGCTCCGTAGTCATTCTGTGCGCAGTAAAGGTATGAAAGGGTCATCAAAATAATTTGCTCATGCAGGGGTCAGATTCGTTTTACGGAGCGAAGGGGCAACGAAAAGTGGTCGTCGTAATGCCCTGATAAGACGACCGTCACGTTTTCATTTTCTTACTCGTCAGACAACAACAATGGAACTTCTGTTGAAGATGGGCAGATTCCTGAACTGATATTTCACACTTGAAACTGATGTTAAAAGATGATTTCGTTACTTGCAGCATAGCAAGTGAAGGCTGCACAAACTTAATGGATTCAAAAGTCACAAAAATCTAACTACTTAAATGCCGTAGTCCCCGGGGCTAAGAAATGAAGGTACTAGTTTCTGTTACGGTAAACTCGTATTTATTGAGCACTCTCCGCATTATTGGACTGTAAGCTCAGCAGTAAGTATTATATGATCATTGCTTATCTCGCACATACACATGGATAGGCCAATCCAGACTTCTTAGTAGGCAGCCAGCAACTGAAGCGACTGTAATCTCATTTATTTTCGTGTATTATTTTGTGTAACTGAAATTCTTTGTTTCCTCTTTACTGTTTACTTAATGATCGAAACAGTATCAAAACCAACAACGAAGTACAGATAACATAGTAAATAAAGTCTATGTAAACTTATGAAAACGGAAGTACTTCAGTTAGCTAACTCACGTGACTTCTCCTCCATTTTGATGGAATGACCATCGGAGATATAAAACCTCCAAAACCATCGCTTTCCTTTGTGCATCAAACCTAGGCCTTGAAGCCAACGCCTCGTCTCGTAATGATGAACAGGCTGTGTGTCGAAGTACGGTATGGTAGATTGCCCAGCGTCTAATTCATAGTCCGTGACTGTAAATTCCACGTAGGAATCATAAACCACGTCAGGCATGGAGGGCCCTTTTTGTTTCGTCGGAACATCAGGTCTGTGGAACACTAGCCCTTTTCGTATCACATTCTTCTCAGATGTGGTAACCCACCGCCGATCAGACTCCAAGCGCACATCTGCTGCCTTTTGTTCTGTGTTTATTATTCGAGTAGTTTGAGCAGCCAGAGTAATTGCTCCATCCTTTAGATCGAATCTCACACCGGTAACAATCTCGTTGGGTTCACCAACAACGATGTCGAAATGCAGTCTCGTAAACCCATCAGGCCCGAGATGTACCGTGGACTTCCGTGATTCCTTGTTCGCAGGTTGGATTTGTTTCCATGACAATGAGCTCATGTCTATTTCTCCTCCTCGAACTGGTTTCCCTTGCTCAACCTTCAAAAAATGGCACACATTGAACATCTCACAATCCTGTTCGACAATGGGAGCTTCAGTATTTCAATTCTGCAATCTATTCCAAAGCATACCAACAAATATAGAATGTTATCCTCCTGGTAAAACTTAACGGCTGTAACAACGTGACCCGCATCCACTTCTACAGGTTCCAGACTGACAAACTGCCTTTCTGACGAGTCTTGAGATGTCAAGCAAGTGCACTATGCACAATTCACAATATTGGGGCGCTGTGAGAATCAAGCCGAATTCCATTTCCCAACGCTCTCTGGCCGTTGAAATGCCGGTGGCACAAGGTCCTTCTGTCAAATAACAATGCTTTGAGTCAAAAATTTTGAGAGGCCAGAAAAAAGTCCAAATTAACTGTAGCTTACCCCCTGAGCCAAACTTTCGAGAGTGATCCAAAACAATGTGGCTGAAATACCGGCTGGGATTCTCAGAGAGACATGTCTGGACCAAGGACGAGGTTCGTTCACACTAATGGAAGAAAGACTGTGAGAAAACTGCCAGCACGCACCAAAATATTTAGAGGTTGCATCAAGGTCGCCGAAGTGTACAAATCCTTTCAAAACTTACATTTTGAGCATACAAAGGGCATTTGCTCATCCCCATGCAACCCGGATCTGAAGCGTTGCAATGACTCGCTCGGAGAAAGTCGCAATTCTTTCCTGGACAAGTAGGTGTCGGGTGTTTGTAGTCCTTGCAAGTGCCCTTACACATCCCAACAGGATTTAACACCAGCTCTGACTCCACGTATCCCTGCAATGATTACACAGAGACATATATAGTATTAAAATGTGGTTTGTTCCCTCAGTCTTGTCAAAAACCCTGACCAATAATTTCTTAAGACCTACAAAGTACGCCTTAGAAAATGATGCGTATTCGTATTGCCCTTGCCGATCATCAAAATACCCCGCATCACCATCTTCTTTTTCAGGCCCAGCTTGAGGATCTAGACAATTCAGAAATTCAAAGTGAATCAACTGACTGAAATTTCAGGTTCTTGCACCTCTACCCAGGTAATGATACATACTGATCCCGACTATGATTTGAATCATGTGTTGTTGAACGAATTTTAGGTATATTACCAAAAGGATTATGTGGCCCCGGCTTTGGGTGACAAGCCTGTGACGCGGCTTTTGCCCCACTGGCTAATCTTTCCCCGTTCTAGTGGTGGCTTATCGCATTTGAAGATTGGTGGATGGGGCAGCTCGGAATAGTCAGACCCATGCAAGTAGTCAAAGCCAATTTTGCTCTCAATTCTTTGTTGCATCGTTTCAAATGCTGAAGCTCGAGTTCCAGGTTGGGTTTCTTCATTACCTGCGCATTAACAATTGCAGTCCTCTTAATTCAGGCATTCGAACGAACTATTTTGCTTCAAACTTCGAAGGTGACCACAAACTTACGATAAAGCTTGGAAAAGGCAATGATGAGGACATCGAGCACCAGCTTCTTCATGTCAGCTAGGCAAAGATATAAAGCGGTATCCGTGACAACGTTGTAAATGTCTTGAAAGACGCCGAACTCGTTGTTGCCATAGCAATAGTGGTTGAGTGTCATGGAGTAGTCTACGTTCAGCTGCGTCATGGAACTTAGGAGCTTCACCAATCCTCGGATGAGATGATTGTCCGACCCCAGCTCACTTATCATTTGATCAATTTTCTCTGATATTCTGTCAAGGCTCCAGTTCTTTATCGTACCTACAAATGCAGATTAGATACTTTAAGCCGAAAATAAGTTCTGCTTACATAATACTTTTTAGGTATGTGATTCAGACTTTTAAATCATAACTTACCATTACTGCCACCACCAGAAATGGGTGAGATCCAAACAGCATACTTTGCTGGCCTTTAATTCCAAAAGCTCGTTCACTGAATGAGGTCCTTTTAGCAAGGTTTCCAGAGTGGCGTTGTAAACATTATGAATTCTGAGGGCCATCGCATCCACCTCCATCCATTTGACCTTGAGTTTATTGAGTAATTTGTTTGAGCCGTAATTGGCAACCTGTAGTAAGGTCTCTCTGTCAGAAAAAGAAATTAGCTGTACCCCTCAACTTGCACACTACGTACGGAATAAATCTCTCAGTTAGCTGTTAATCGAGGGCTACTTTAACTTACACCGTATGAATTCCAACAGCAGGATCTAAAATGGCATATGGATTACCCTCCGTTAGTCTATATTCACTTTCTTTGAAAAAAGAGGGGAAGGCTGGCAAAATGTGTCGGATAAAGTCTCTTGATGCAGTTTCCGGTTCCACATCTTGTGTGCTCTAAAAAACACATACAGCTTACCATTAGAATCGCATTTCTCCCACAACATAATACGAAAAGAAAAGTCGCTTGGGCTGACATTGGCCTTGGATTTCTTCAAGCACAAGGGAACAACTTCAACTTACATCAACGAAGTCCCAGACGTTTGAGATGAGAGTTTGCAGCACTTGAATGCGGTCATACTGAGCAGTTTTAAAGTCCTCCCACACTGGATTGTTTTTGAAAGGCTCAACTACTTGAGAGTTAGGTGCAATAATTATTTGCGCAATTGATATTTTACAGAGCAACAGACTTAGCATGAAGAACCTCATATGTAATATGCTGGTCCATCCTTGACCTGGAGCTGCGTTTCTATAATGCATTACTTGTGCACCCTGAGTCGTTAGTTATTTCTTTCAAAAATAAAAAGTCACTCTAATTTATGAACTATTGGCATTGGCGAACGTATTCCAACTTCATACGCCAGTCTCATTCCGAGATGTCAAAAACCTTGTACTTGCAGGACTTGTATCCTCAATACCTTCAGCTCTACTCTAACCGTGTAGCATAATTTTCTGGTCGTTGATACAATTCTTTTCTGGAGTATTAATTGTTGCAGGGGCTATACAAAGAACTTGTTCAATGGGTGGATAAACAATACATCGTAAACTACACTGTCTTGCTCTGATGAACACTGCACACACTTGTGTTTGCTTGAATATTTCCGATGAATTCTTCAATGGGTGTATCTCTGTGTCTGATACAAAGACCAACTAATAAAGCGACTGGAAAATAAGCGATTACAATCCTTCGTCCGACCTTTTAATTGTCAAAAACGTATGTATATGCCGATAAGTTTCGCGTAATCAGAGGCAACAGGATCCTCCTCAACTTTAGTAGAAAATCTCAAGAAAATACTTTGAGTAACTCAAGGTAACCATTAGGATAAACACTCGTGATACAAAAGTAAACATTTGAACTTTTGTAATATAATTCTATTCTAACAACAGAATTTCGTAACACTACCACGAAGAACGGCCTTCGTGACACTTGCACTACTTGAGAATCAACGACGGTGACTCACTACAAGGAAAGACGGCAGTGATGCTTTTTCTTACACGTTTTAACGGAATAAAAATTTGGGAGGTCACCATAGCGAGCCTCTCGAATCTTTTTGCGCACACAAGCAGGTATGACCATCCTGGTTCTTCTTCCAATTCGGTCCCATATCCATCTTAAGTAAGACCATGCGCACATAAATGCTCTCGAACGATCATAATTTTTGGTAGGATCATATCTGGATCTCTTCAGGGCTCGTCGATCAATAACATCAAGTTCAAATCTCATGTGTGATGTTACACATGCATCATCGGCGAGTGCTTTTTCGGTCTTGATGAAGGCTACTACATCTTTGAATTCTCGGCAACAGATTCTGTCGTAATCTCGCCAACCATGCTTGACTTCACATTCGCCACAGCGGCACCTGATCAAACATGAATATGTGCAAATAAAGAAACCCATCCGAACAATGAAATTAACGTAAGATGTTTGTTCAAGTGGCATATTATATGACTTACCAAGAGTGGCCCATTGGATCTGCGGAGCGACCTTTGACAACTTTATCACCAAGATTCCTGCACAAGACGCACTCTTTCTCATTTGGATCAGAATCATACTCTGAATCTTCGGATGTCGTACGAGATTTATCAGTGAAGCTCTCATCCTCGTCTTCGCTTTCAAATACAACTTCACCTTTCTCGCTTTCGGAATCACTCGTCGAGCTATTGCTACTGTCCCGGCTAACTCTCTTCTTACGTAATTTTTCAAACTTCTTGGTAAGTTTAGATTCCTTTGGATACCGATTTCTTAGGCGGCTGGATCTTCTCACAATCGCATCTTCTTGCTCATCCGCTGATCCAGTTTCCTTGTCCGAGTTATCACTTTTGTCGGTGTTGCTATCACTATTTTCATTTTCATAATCTTTCTGGGGGTTTTCGTCTTCAGATGATGAATTGGACTCATCATCATCTCCATCATCATCTTCATGTTCGTATGAAGAACTGCTCAGCCGGGCTCTCAAAGATTGCATCACTTTCTGGTTTCGTTGCTGCTGAACTCGCTTAGATGTTCTCCTTCCCGAAGTCTGCGGCACAGCTCTAGCTCTAGCTACCTTCGAAATTCTTGCAACAGGTGATTCTTCACAAACCTTTCTTCGGCGCTGGCTCTTCGATGCAATTTCCTCGTCCGTTTCATTAGACCCGGAAGCTTCAGAGTCTGTCGGAGGTAATGGTCTCCGCTTCTTCTTCCCTTTGGGTTTTCCAAACGTATCATCATCATCATCGGAATCAGAAGAATCCGAGTCATCAACTAAAGGAAGGATCCGCTTGAATACTTTCTTAGGTGGTGCGTCAAATGTGTCATCCCTGTAGATCAGATGATGCAAATTTTAAACTCTATTTTTTAGTGCAAAAGTGCAAATGCAATCCAATGCATGCACTGTTGAGATTTGTTGCCCTACATCAGACAAGGCTGAGACTTGAGTAAGAATAGAAACCACGTGTTTTTAGCACGTCCTTCTTATCTGTATACGACCAGCAATATTTCTTATCATGTTAAATTCAATATTTTCATAGATTCAATGTACGACTCTGACAAGATTACACAGAATACATTGATCAACCTTAAAATCTCTTACCCAGAGTCAACTACAGATTCACCGTCCTCCTTCATTTCTGCAGTCGCAGTTTCCTGTTTTATTTCTGTGTCGTCTTCATCACTACTGACTAAACAGATAACCTCTGGCGATGTTGGTGGCTTGACACTTCCTGGCATTTCTGATTGCACAAATATTCGCAATCTTGGTCACGAATAATTAAGTAAAGGCACCATGCATGGAGTCGTAATAAAGCTTTCAGGAATGGTATTGACTAGAAAAAACTTCGATAAACAATTTACATCTATTCTGCAAAATATTATTGTACCTTGCACGTGCTACCAAAAAATTAAACTTAAGCGCTAAATTAACGAGTAACGGAAATAATTATCCTACATCTTCAAAAATTGCAGCACTCAATCATACGAGTCTCACCTCACAGCCGTACGCACTACGCACCAAAAGCGCTCATGTTGGTGGGTTACGCTACATGTACATACGGAGCCCTGTTATTGGTTATCATATGCTAGCTCTCTCGCAAAAATAATAGCATCACGAAAACGATTTTTTGAATTAATGCGCTCCGATTAACAATTCTCCGCAGAACAATCCCCATCCTAATATCCTCTCACTGATAAACAATTCCGTATCCTGGAGCTGGACAATAACAATGGTGGACTTTTCACATGAAAGCCTAACTTACCAATGCAATGGTCTTATCGGATAAGCCTCGCAAAGCCGTTACGACTGGATGCTGGAGGCAGAGTTATCCCACGCAAAAGCAAATTAATTGAGCTCATCTTGAACCAATAAAAATGGTATTGTTTCCTGCTATGCAGACGCCTAGTACTTGATGATCTTCCCATATCTGGAACAGTCCAGAATGTGCATCACATTACCCCAGCACAAACGTTTCCGGATCTTTTGCAGAGCAATTAGCAATTAGGCGTCAGGGCCTCAGAACCGCTGTCCAAGAAGTCTTAGGAAGTACAGAGTACACGCCAAGGAAACAGAACCGAAGGAAAAAGAAAGCCTGGATGCGCAATTGCTGAACAGTTTCCATGACAACCGTGGCAAACAGGAAAGTCGCACACACTTATGAAAAATAAAAGTAGGTGATACAAAAGCAATACTTTGACCCATAAACTTTCTCCTGAAATGGAAGCTTTCCTGTACAAATGAAAGTTTATGCCAAATTGATCGGTCACTACACTCCCTGTTCTGAAACATAATGAGATTGTATCTTGAGAGAAAGGCACTCCTGGTTGTCCTGTATTGGTGCTACAGTACTGCTATTTAGTCTACCGTCTAAAACCGAAATAGCACCAAACTAATAAGAAGAAGCAATTTTGACATGCAGTGAAGGTTAACGAAGGCTTCAATTATTTCCACGGCAAAAAATAGCCAGCCAATCTGCTGCACGCAAAACGTCAACACACCTGCAAATGTTGTCTTTAGGCTGCAAGCCTAGAAAGAAAGTCAATTCCTTTCTTGTTAGTTTAGAAGAAATCAAGCATGGGCTGGTGCTATTGATTTTAACGGTTTGTTTGTTTGTGGTGCTGCCGTAACCCATGGATATTGAACCAGGTAAAGGATATTCTGCCTTTCCTCAATAAGATTTTTTCTCAAGGAATTTTCTCCTTGATCCTCCTTTCCAGCAGCCAAAGAACGGTTAATCCGGGTTTCCTAAAGACACGAAACTTAGCCTGTTCACTTTGAAAGAAGGCTTCATGTGTGTCGCAGACCTCCTTTTTAGGTTCCTTGGAAGGATTTTGATATTGCACTTCGTTTTACCGGTAGTTATTATCAGTTGCGTCTGTCTCAAGTCTCAAATGTTTTTCCCACAGTGCCTCGACAGCTTAACCACCGGAGAAATGAGAAGATGGAGGTCATTCCAATTCCAGGATGAAAATATTCCGTCTTTGCGTTGCCAACATTGCTCAAGGCGTAACTTGCAGTTCCGAGTCTGCAACCAAGCCGTCTAAAGTAGCACCTGTGAGTTGAAATCATTATTGTTCTCGCATCATTATTTTCTTACAAAATCAGGAACATGGGCAGCCAGTACCTGGCCCGTACATTATATAAATTCCTTATATTAGCTCAGTATGCAAATGGAGCCGAAGCCCAGCACCGCTGGAACCAAACTAGAGAAAGTAGTTGACGCCGCGGTGAAAGCAAACTTCCTAAATGCGCAACGAAACAAGGGTTCCGACAACGGCAAGCAGGCTAACGGAAGTGGGAAATCAAGCAACTCTTCCGGCACCCAACCAGATGCAAGAGAAGATTCTAACGATTTCAAAATTGAAAATGGCAGTTCACTCCTGGGGTCCGAGGAAATGGACAAGTACTTGGAGAACAGACGGGTCAAAATCCAAGTGACCACTTGGAACATGGGGTCGCTACCGCTGCCGAAGGAGCAGGAGTTGCGGAAGTTTTTCATCTCATAGCCAAGACGAATCTCTTGCGAATATTGACATTCACGTAATTTGCATACAAGAATGCTGGCCTGACGTCGACTCCTGGGAGCTGGAGCTCCAAGTCTGTTTGGGCACGGGTTATGCTCTCTTCCATTCCTTATCTTTTGGGACTTTGCACATTTCTGTGTTTTTGAAGCGAGATTTGCTTTGGTTTACCACAGGTAAAAGTTACTTGCTCTTTTGCCCCTGTTCCATAATTCCTCTGGATCAGAAGCCGAATTGGGAAACAAAAACTTTTGTATTTTCCCCTCAGAACCTACAGACTGGACAATAAGTGTTCGTTCCGGTCGGCTGTTCAAAACCAAAGGGTCTGCTGGAATATACATGGGGTTTTTTGGATCGAAATTTTTGTTTGCCACTGCCCACCTCTCTGCCGGTGAAGAGAGGGAACGGGAGCGCACAAGGGTGGAGGAACTGACTAAAATTTTAACCTATTATAAAAAGTCTATTCAGCAAAATCAAGTTGATGCCATTTTTTTCTGCGGGGATTTGAACTTTCGGATTTCGTTACTAAAAAGAGATGAGATTTTAAAGTGTCTTCGAGATGATCAAATTCAAAAGATCATTGACATGGATCAGCTCCACAACCTTTTCAGATCGCAAGGACACTCTACCCAAGTGCCTCGAGGGGTTTCATGAAGCCGCAACCATAACGTTTAGGTGAGTCGTATGGGGTCCTTACCTTTACCTTACCCCGTCGATCTATTTCATGCCAATGGATTTTATAATATTGTCAGCAATCACTAGCAATTAATCAAATCTATCACCTGAATCCTGTTAGGCCTACTTACAAGTACGATATTGGAACAGACAAGTTCGACACATCAAGCAAGCAGAGAGCCCCAGCTTATACTGATCGCATCATTTACAAAACGAAATCTTCATTAAATACGAATGTTGACCATGCTGTTGTTTGTCTCGCGTATGAAGCCATTACTAGCATCCGTGTCTCCGACCACAAGCCGGTCTTCGGGGTGTTTTCAGTCGCTGTTAAGCCTGGATTCGACAAGTAAGTTTGATTTAGCTGATATCTTTACCTGTCTGTCCCCTTCCAGGGTTTTAGTAAGCTCAAATTTTGCGAATAACATTTCGTCGCAAAGACGCTTTTATCAACTCTTCTGAAGGTCGAATTGAAGTCTGACCTGAAATCAAAGACGTGACTCTGTTCTTTTCTTGTAGTCTGCCTCTGAGCGGTGCCAATTTTAAGAAAGAGATCTTCATCAAAGCGGCCCATAAACGTGCGAGGTATCTTTTGGACAGAAGAAAAAAACTTGCTTCCACAGCGTGTAGTGTAGTATAGCGTAGCCATTTTACACTTTAGCTTCTAAAGCTGGTACTTGCTCATAAGTACTTTAAATTAAGCCTGCTTTCAAATAAGATTTAAGTTGGCAAGGGTCCTTAGAGTTGCTAACAAACGTTTTACGCGAATCTGAAATGAGAAAATTAACGACTAAGTGTTATTGATTCTTGTGCTATTTTAGAACCGAAATAAAACCCTTGGATCCTTGTATGGCAATGGCTAATCACGAATGACATCAACAAAACACATTTTCTGTCATGAGTCAGCGCAATATCAATCGAAAAAGCTAATTAATTGTAATAGCAATTGGCGAACTTTTCGGCTCAATCTTTTAGCATTGACCCGTTTAAAAAGCATTGAACGTTCAAAAAGGACGAGTGAGACGAGCAATGTTAAAGGATAGGAGAAGAAAACTCTTCTGACAGGAGCGGGTACTGAACAAAAAGCTTCCATTTTCTTTCTGTTTCGGATTACTGTTACAAGAACGTATACTTCCGTAAATCTCGTAAGTAACTAATGGTATCCTTTGTTATGCCTTCGCGTCTAATGGGAAGCTTACACTGTAACGAAAGGAAGCTTTTTGTTTAGTACTCACTCCTGTCAGA
>VRMD01002416.1:0-13312 GCA_009872375.1 Sminthurides bifidus | reverse complement strand
TCTCCATAATTAACATGGTTAATGTCTTCGTCAATGCTAGACAGTGGGACAGTGAAGAGACAATTAACGTCTCAATATTAGACATTAAGCCACGTGATAGCATGAGACAGGAAGAGGTCGTAATGTGGTGTGCCTACGACGCAGTACTTATACCGACGACGCATTACGTCGCATACAGATGCACGACGCAATATGCGCACAGACACACACACGCACGCACACACATTTTGGTCCCCTACATGAATTGGCTTCGCCACTTAATAAACACACGCTCTCAGCCTACCCGATGATCCTGGGGCGGTCCTCATCCTCTCCTTCTTCATACCTTGTTACACACCTGTCTCCTTAACTCGTTAGCCCAGGCAGGTAACAACAACTACAGATTTGCATGCTTGCATCCTGACGAGTACTGTCACAACTTTGTTTTTCCTTTTTCCCTGCGCTGGAACAGTCGCTCAGGTCGTGTTGAGCTCATTTACCGTGCTTTGCAAGGAAGAGAATCATTTTCTTTCCGCACGTACAATTCATAATCCTCACGCTCTCTTCCCTCGTACAAACAAGGTGGACAGGGAGAAAGGAAAGACTAGGCTCAGTCCAAGTGAAACACTAAAAGCTTGTGCTGTTAATTCTCACTCGGCAGGAGGCACTCAGCTCCTTTGTTTAGGTAATGATCGTTATCATTAAATCATTAACTTTATCCGTGTCGCACAAACAACACGGAGGAATGACGGCCATAAGCAGTACAAAAATGTTTCTCATCCCACCCAGCTACTGCATGTACGCATGCTTAAGTAAATCCTACACCTAGACTACCTACAACCTACCCACCTGATCATGTCACACGTGCTGCAACATGATTAATACGCTTATCATTCCATTCAACATGTACCATAACTTGAGTCGACACATGGATTCTATACGGTTGATCGGACCATTACCAAAGTAGGACATAATGTTGAATCTGGTCCCAGTGCCAAGTGTAATTAATCACGGTTCCCTGCATCCTCAAACTGAAGGATGCATCAAAGGTAAAGAACTTCGCAACGTATGGATCGGTAACCGATTAGCCGAGACAGCAACCAGGATTTTGCTTCCTCAGCTTCTTCCGCACAAGTAAACACAGTTGAGTCAAGATGTCCATGACAAAGTTACTACCTGCCTACAGCAAACATAGTCGGTGTTCTGATACCAGGGTTTTGATCTACTCCAAACCAAATTAGTTCGGCATTCTCCACAAAATCCAGTTCAAATCAGGCATGGATCGACAATAGTGTCTCGGTCTGAGCTACTTCCAGCATCTTTCACATTAGTGTGGACTTCTAGGCCTGAATTCAGTTGATGCTATTTCAAACTCCAGGTATGTGGTACAAACTCGGAGTTCATAGCTGAGGAAGTTCACAATTATTTTTTCAATACTTGTAGTTGTTCAGAAAAACTCCTAGCACAGTAATCTTTAAACGATTCTTTGTGACCAGTCATCGCAGTACAAGATTAGCTTTTAGAATCAAATTACTTTTGGTTTCATTACATTGCATGCGTCATTTATCACTGAATCAGTAAACAACATAAATCACTCGGTTCTCAAGACTAACCAGAGGGCACGTATCCTCTATGCAGTAGCTCGACCAAAGGAGTCTAGTCCATGTGAAAAAATTGTCGTCGGATGAGTTGCAATTCTGCAACTTTTGTTTGCCGTAATTATTAATTTGCAAGAATTGCGCAGACTGAATGCAGCGAATTTTGTAGCGAATCAGCTCCGACATTTTAGTTGGAGTAATGGCCTGAGAAAGGAGCAACTTGCGTCCTTTCAACCCCTGGAAGAGTCTCAAATGGTAAGTGATGGCAAAAAAGCTTATGAAACTGCAAGTTTAGCACAAAGTCTCGAACAAGATTTGTACGTGACGAATGAGTTTTTCAATACAGAGTCAAATGGCCATTAAAGCAATGAAAGAAAAGACGGGCATCGTATTTACCTCGACCTTACCGGTTTTATATTACTAGAAATCCCAGTCTCACTTCCTTCCTCTTCTACGTTGCCAATGTATCAAGTTGCCTCCGAATGCTTACACGTTAATCCTGATCAGTCAGCACTATTTTTGTAATCACTATAATTGCAATATGTCTGCAATTTTACCCGAATCAACACTTAAAAAATGTGATCGACCGTTAGAAGATTTTATTCAAATTCAACACCTTTAGTGCCAATATTAATGAAATCAGTTTTTTCGACTCACACATCAAGTATGTTCACTTACACATGAGGTCGCAAAGACTTTCCCCAAGCACTCACTCTCTCTCCTCCAACTCTCATGTGCTACTGACTGGATTTCAGTTGGAGATGCGAGATGACTTTGGCTCCGTATGGACAGCGTGCAACTACAGGAGGCCAACTCAACATCTTCCCCTACGTTTTCGTTGACACACTCCTATGGCCCATGCTTTGCTCTCTCTCTTTGTCTGGCAAACGCTAGAGCTCTGCTTCGCTTCCCTCTGCAATTCCAGTTGCATCTGTTCTACAAGGTAAAGCTGACACTGGCTTTGAGGCTAACGGGTACGTTTACTTTTGTAGGTAACCAAAATCAGAACCGAAGCATCACCTTAGAAACCTTATGTGCTGTTAGCGATGAGTCACTCATGTTACATGGTAATCTCGGTAATCAGTAGTAGTCAATACATCCTTTCCTTCGTCGAAATCACATGGAGCAGTTTTTAAAGAGAATGAATTTAGACCATTTCAAATGCAAAATGACCCAAAAACGCTCATTAAGAATGAAACTGCATTAGGGCTTTTCATCATACTGCAGTGCTAGGGGTTCGAACATTCGATGACCACAGTGTGGCTTATTTGTACACGTAGTTAATTTTAAGACACGCGATAACGTGCTTGTGGAGAAATTCAAGAGAAATGGAGGTGGCTTAAACTAAATGGGCCGTTTCCAGGGCTTTTAGGCAGGTGCTAGAGGGCTGGTCCGTGTCACTGGGGCGTGTAATCCTTGAGGGAACTATTTAACGGAGGGTTGCAAGAAACCGAAGAAAGAGAATGTGGAAATCTCTTTTAGAAACAACAATTAGCCGTGGCGAAGTGCAAGGCAGTGAGTTCTACTTTAGAGTTTTAGAGGCAGCGGAACTTTTCACTCATTAAGAGGTTATTTCATCTCTTAATAGTTGCGCCCATGGGTCCTCTCAGTGGACCCGTACACCAGACTTTTGAAGTGGTAGACAGTCCGGGTGTGATGCAATGTTGATGACTTGAACACAAGGCAACCAAAATCAGTAAAGTCGAATGGAAATTCTGCCACTTTGTGGTGTGGCGTGTGTTACGCTCGCCCACATTAGTGCAACTGCACAGTTGACAAAATCCAGCCGGGGTCAATTTCACTCCAGAGAGGTTGCTGGCAGGGCAATTTAAAAGTTAAAGGAAACTGGTGCAGAAATGGCTTTGTATTCGTATTGGTAAAGAGTGCAGAACTTCTAGGAATTGACTCTCCTTTTGTCGGCAAAGGAAAAACCGTAAATAATGTTCAGCCGAGGTTATCATTTGTGGCGTGGTGTAAAATAAATGCTAATTTATCGATGAAGTCCGTATGGACGGAATTGTAAATGGGTTCAGACTGCACATTTCAAAAGACTTGAACTGTAAGATGAAATAACCAAAGTTCTTTACTTCATTATTTCTACCGCCACTAAGTTAAACTTGACCTTTTGGAACGCTGATAGCATATACGCTGACACAATATTTTCAAATAACTCCTATTCCAGAGAACTACTATTCGTAATGAAGCGTAAAACACGTCATTCACACTGCAATGCAATTGTTCATCATTCTTCATGGTGTCGGCTGGCTCAGCTCAATTCGGTAACAAGGCCAGGCTTTGTGAAGGTGATAACTTGGTTATCAGACTGCAACTGCATATTCAGAAACATGTCTTTAGATATTGATGATGATCTAGCAGCGTGAGAATTTAAGAGGAGTTGAAACTCATGCTATAGCGTTATGGAAACGGTCTTGAAGACAGAAGAGGGAAATGCTGCCACTGGTTTGGAATGCATCTTTCCTTCTCAGGTTCTTAACTGGTTTCCGTGAAACGGACGAAACCAGGAGGGTTTTCCGGTTAGTGGATCGGTCACACAAAGGAAAGACATGGTTTCCAACCCGTGAGACGAGAAGAGATTGAGAAAATAAGGAAATCGGTAATGGACTTTCCATTCCCGTAAAGTCAAACCAGAAGGTAGGGATTGACAGAATCCAAGGAACATGTTCCCAACTCCTACTACGGCCCAGTATACTGACTACGGCCAGAAGCTTCTTGTGGCTCCTGCGGAGTAGAAAGTCAACATTGGGAATTGCGGCTGGCAGCAAGCAATAATTGTCAGTGAGATTCCTTGGGAATCAGACTAAAAACGTCTCTCGCCTTCCGTACTTCCAGAAAGCCTGGGCACAAATATTTTCTTTCAGCTTCCGAAATTGCCTCGATTGTGCATCCAATCTAGCCAAACTGGTAGCATTTACACAGTTGACGATATTTCTTCAAGTGGCGCCAACGAAGGGTGCATTCGCAAGCGTGAAAAGAAAAGGCGAGCGAGTGGAAGGACACCACTGGCTTCTCTATGAGATGGGAGCGAATGAAAGAAACAAGTCTTGGTTTTAACAAGATGCGAAACAAGATCCATGTTTGGAAGCCAATCCAGAGAATGCAGCTTGGAAATTATACCAAGTTGACAATCTCCAAGTTGCATGCTTGGTGCATAGACGGATTAGGGATTTTAAATTCAGCTTGGACAAGACACGAAACAGGAACATGCGGTATTGAGATACAAGATTCCTGATATCGAGTCAACTTTGATTTTGATAAAGAACAACTACCTTTTCCTCGCAGCCACAGGTTTTGACTCCTTTTGGAATTCGTACAATAGACAATCAACTGGCCAAGCAGCTCTTCTCAGCCCTGTTCTCTAAGTTTTTGATTCTACAGGTGTCCATGAAGGTGACGGCGACGGCTCTGAGCCACAGCATCCCTGACGCGATTGTCGATGATGCGATCCGGTTCTTAATACATGATCAGCTTCCCCGCTACTTCTGTTTACATAGGAGGACTGCCATGTTCAGTCAAAACTGACAGATAACAAAGGTGACTGACAATAAGGATATTTCTCAACAAATAAATTTGCACCCCGTTGCCACAACATATCAGTTTCCAACCAGCTTTGATTTTTCCATGAGCATCGCCTGCCATGACTTGGTATTGAATTTAGTCTACCGTTCAGTTTGAATTGAACACGGGGTGAGGATGGCAAACCTCATCAGCTTCCTGCTTCGCATTCGCTTTTCGGAACCGGATATGAAGAGTCTCATGTTTATTGAACCAATGGTTTCCTTAATAGACGTCGGATTTTATGTCAAGACTCCAAGATTTTATGTAACCTTCATCGCTAACGGTTCATCAGGGGTTACGACTAGAGTGCATTCAAAAATCTCAGCCATGAATTCAGCTAGTATGTTCAGTAATCCAGCTAATTATTTGATCCATAAGCTAAGTCTTTTGAATTGGGACAATAGGGAGCAAATACTTGCTGGCTCTGCCGTGTTGACAAGCGATTTAAGATTAGGAGCATACAATCTTCGAGAGATTAGTGAACCACAAGTTAAATAGTGTGGCAGTGATCCAGAAGGGTGAAGACTAATTGCATTAGGAAATCTCATGTACCTTATCATCATTCGCAATTGAAGGAGCAAGTTGAAGCCTCAATAATCAGGAGATTCTGCGCCGTTTCATCCGACATTTATCTGCATCTCCTACCTACTGGGCTGGAGTATATTCTCCCAACCTGGGTTCGATTCTCATTCAACAAAGGATAATCAGCCATAATCCTTCCGTCCTGTCTGCGTTCGTATTGGAATCCTATAAAAAGCTATGTCTACTAAAAAAAAGCAGAAGTGCCCAGGTCAAAAGTTAGTATTAGGCCAACACACCTTCACTGAAAGAGTACGTTTCAGTTCCGGATTCATGGTTCACTAATAGCTCCGTTCGACGTGCAAACGTATCGGGTGCATTTGATATAAATTCTTTTTGGGAAATGATGGCTGATAGTTGATACGCTGAGAAAAAGTGGACAAAAACCCTGCAATTCTAACGCAAAGGTTAGGGATCCGATTAAAAATTATGATGCTAACGCAATACGACGATGACAAGATATGTGGCGCCATCTATACATTTTGTTTTGAACAATGCAATTTCGTTTCATAAACATAGAGCGAAAGCCAGAGTTTCAAAAACGTGCTCGAAAAGTCCATCATGTGTCAGGTAAGATTCTCATATACTCCGGATGAAAATTTGATGATAGTTGCGTAGGATTCCCGTAAGGTTAACCCGGTTAGCTGGCATGGAGTATGATTCCACGATCGTTATCTATAAGTGCGGCTAAGAACTTTTCGATGTTGCGTTTCTTTCCTACATCGGAGAAGATGCTGTTAAATGGAGGCACTAAAGCTGCCAGTACACAGAGACATTAATCGATACTTGAGTATAACAGGACTATTATCGAATTGCTTTTATTCTTTGAAACAAGATTCTGACAATTAACTATTGAAGGTTCGTTGTTTTTATCATACTGACCTATCAAGCGGCACTCTATCACGCGATGCCTTTTAACTTGCAGCTAATAATTTCAACCTTTCGGTTGAGTAAAAATTACAGCTCTAAGAATGAATTTGAATCCAAGAATTGGATTGATTGATCTTGATTGAATTTGACGAGGAATCGAATGGTGCCAAAATCAAGGCCGTAGCACCACCCGTTACGGAGCTATTGAATTCCGACCGGTCCTTGCCCATAGTAAATCTCAAAGGTCATTGAGGCTGGGACCCCGTGACCTGTTCAGAAGTCATCGGCAACGCAATCTGTCGACCCTTAGTATCACCGTAGTCACCGAGGAACAGGCTCAGTAATTTATCCAGCTGTAATTGTCATTTGGTGCCGAGGATGTTACAACGTTGGGCAAGTCCGCACTCCTCGGTTCCTAGTACATGCATCTGGTCCACTTATTAATCCTAGCATCTTTGATGTCCCTACAAATCTTCCTTTTAGATGACGAGAACAAGGGTATGTTTACGTGCTCAAGAAATGAGACGATCTAGTCGTCAAGTGAGACCCTTCACGGTCGTGAATCCTCACCGAATACCTCAAATAACGTAGCAATCAATCAGGAAGGTTTTTTTGCTGCTTTGTCAGCACCTCGGCAAGAATTCCCTTCTCAAATGCGTCCCTTCGTAGTTCGTATCGGAATTTTTTCGTAATAAGCAAACGATATTGTATCCAGGATTGGTAAACCTCAACCATTGATCCGGTTTGGCTAATGATTTTACGACACAAAGATTGATTCCGAATCATTAGCTCAAACAAGAGCTCAAGCCGAAGACGCGACGTGGGAGATAAACAGAACGCGCTGTGAATACATTAAAGGAGCCCTCCAAGTTTATGGACTTGATAAATGATTTATTTGCACTGCGTACATGATAATATACACTGTAACTTGTGTACTCGTTCATCTAAACTAACTGGTCAAGGTGAAAAATGGATGTTGACTCAACTTTTGATGTCGGTTCGTGTCTGTCTCTATGCTGGTTGACTCCCAGGCCACGGTACCGGCCATCGCCCTCCGTGTAGTTTGTTTACATTCATTTCTAACAGCGGTCGTGTGGTCCGTAAGCACTAAGTAGCTGTTACCACCAAAGTGATAATTGATAAGTACTCAATGCAAACAGTGCCAAAGACCGGAAACCAGCTGCCTTACGTAGGATTCAGATAACAAATCATTACGGGTCACACGCAATCCATCCAAGTTACGTTTTTTAAAAGTTTTAAGGACAGGAAGCTTAGGTTTTGACTTGACTTAGCTGCTTTTGCTGTATTTTGAAATTGTCAAGTTTTTTGATGGAGCACTGCAAAAGCACAATAGGTCATGTAAAACTATCATAGGAACATTTGATGTGGAATCTTATCTCTCGTTTGCGACTTGGGCTCAGCGCTGTATACATTGTACATCAGGACTAACATAAGCTACAAACTAGTCCGAAACTATCTGCGAATGTTTGCGAAACATACTTAACTCATACCTATTGCTATCTATTATACAACAATTTTCATTCCATATTCATACAAATGTATAAATGTACAAAGTTTAAAATTACAAGCAAGTCTACGTCTATTCAAGTCTTCTTTGGATTTGTATTGAAACTTTTACGTATCATAGAGATTAATATCAAGTTCCAGTTTACGTCCAATGTCCGCAGTAATTAGAATGACTCGAAGAGCCGATGTAAGTGCCATTAAAACATGGCTCGTAAGTATGCAATGCAGCAATCTCCTGCTTGGTCACTTCCGAGCAGCAGGAACATCTGGACATTGTCATGCTAGAAGCAGGTTTCGATGCGTACTTCGTGTGACATAAAACCCTTCCGGATTGGTTTGCTCCGACCCCGTGTAAATGATGAGTCTCCAAACCAGTTCCAGTACCACTGGAAGAAGACGAAGAATGCGTTGACGTAGAAACTAGGAGCTGACGCTGCTCAAACCCTTGCTTGCGGTACATTGAAGCGGAAGTGGAGTAATTAATTGACGGGGAAGACAATTGTCGAGGACTCATGCTCTTCGTTTGCTTGGGCGGAAGATCTTGTTGACGACGGAGCAAAGAGCACGCAGCTCCAATAACCACAACGGCCACGATTAGCGACATCCCAATCACAATTAATGGAAAAGGAACTATGGAGGACGAACTGCTCATTACTTCGGGCCCTGAAAGCAGAAGGAGAGAATTCACATTAATTTCCACTCATTTGCCGACTTGCACTACTTAAAGTTTATAGTTTTTTTCTCCTCCCATCCCCGATTGGTAACACATGAACATGGAACAGTAAATTAATGCATGCGAAGTCAGAGTCTAAAGAAGAAGGAGCAAATGCTCTTTAAGTTGTAACAAAAACATTTAAAATGCAAGCAAAATTACATACCGGCAAGGACTGTGAGGCGGGCTCTCCTTGTAGTTGAATCCGATGTTGTTTGTTGCCAAACAAATGTAAATGCCCTCATCATCAGGCTCGGGCCGGGCGAAAATCAGCTTGCTGACATAACTGCCGTTTCGCTGAGTCTCGTTTATCCGAATGGAATCGTCTTCGCTCTCCTACAAAGAAACCATATGCTTGTTAAAAACGCAAGTTCTTGTGGCACTGCCTAAATTGTGACGTTTCCACTGAAATGAGAGTTTACGATAGCACCCGATCTCACAAATAATCAGAACCAGAATTTGAAAATTGGGCAAAAAATTATACCTTTATCACCAGAAGATGCTGCTTTTCCAAGGACAAGAGCCGGTGCTTATGTTTGTTGTTTGCAGCAACACCTTCCATGTTTTCTGGCACACGTTTGAGCCATTTTATGTGTGGCGGCATGACAGTTTGGCCGGCGTGGACAACGCATTCCAGCACCGCTTCCGTGCCGCTTATCACGCTTGTGTTATTCGGGTAACCGGAGGCAAGCTCTGGTTTCTGCTTCTCCACCATTTCTACAAACGAGAGAAAAACAAGATCCATTCAGTGTCGGCATAACAATCAAATTGAAGAATTATCAACTGGTCTTCTTCTTGTTGTATGGTGAAGCCGACTTTGCGTTCATGCTACGGCTGCTGTTATTATAAAAGATGATGTGGCAATAGAATCTTGTTGTCTCGCAAATGTGACAGGGAAGCACAGAGCCTGGACGTGATTCATGCCCGAAAGACATGCAGGACCAGCGGAGTGTCACATCGGAAAATCTAGTTAAACCTGCTTCTCCGTTCGCCGCACCGTAATTGTGAAATAATCTACCACCCCCTCTAATAACAGTTTGTTACTTCTCTGATGAGGAACGAACAGGAGGAATACTGTAAGAGGCCGCAGGGAACTTAACCGTCGTAATTCACTTGAACAGGACATGAGCGACACAACAGGAGTCACCAGAGTCTTGGGATCGCATCAGAAATTCAGAGCAGCAACGCAAACGGCTTTGCAAGAAGAGACTGTAAAGTATAACTTGCATTTTCTTCACCAAAGGCACAATCATAAGAGACGTGTTAATAAGGCGTACCTGTGACATGAATTTGAATGCTGAACTCTTGTTTGCCCATGCTGTTGTTTGCGACACAGGTGTACACGCCCGAATCTTCAGCAGCCAACTTGTTCAGAACCAAGGTCCAGCTGGTCCATTTCCACATCTTCTCTCCCACGGATTTCCCATCCTGCAATTGACAAAAGTAATCCGATTAGCTTAAACCGTACACCTTATTAAGGAATTACCATTTCGTACTCAAACCCTTGTCTAGAACTTTAGCCGATAATCTGTTCTCAATTCCCGCTATTCACAAATTCTTAAGCGTAGTTACCATCCCCTGAAGACTACTCATGCCATCTATTTTAGCTTCGTGCGTCACGCTGATCCTGTTTATCGACAATCTTTTGATTATGCGAAAGCAATACTTAGAGGAATCAAAAGATGATCTCATATTTAATGTATTTCCTCACTTAAATTGATTCCGGATTTGGTCAATGTAATGTAGCCTGTGAGAAATATGAACATGTGTAGTTCCTCTCAGTGACCAGGTCGCAGTCTCGTTGAAATCACCTTGTTAGTATTCTTCGGACGGAATCAATTTAGATCATGTTACAAATTATAGTGAATCTCATCATAAAAAAGTAATCCGAAACCGGATTTTGCAGCTCGTAAAGCTGAACGAATGCAGTGTTTCCATTATCAATTCAATTTCTTTCCCTTGTACAAAATCCTGTAATCTGATAATTGACTGTGAACTCTTAAGAAAAAGTCCGAACCCACACAGTTTACGAGGTGGACTCTAAAGCTGGCCTATTTGGCTAAAAGTTATTGAAACGGTCCTCAAGTGTCTCGATCGCATTAGAATATCAGCTCATCTCAAGTTAAATATTTGGTAATCTCATCCAAGTAATTTTCGTATTATACTAACACTGGAAATTAATCCTACTAAGATTCTAATTAAGATTAAACTGCTTACCTTGAGCCACGTGATTTTGGCAGGTGCTTCCTTAGATTCACATTTGAGTCGGATTGTGTTCCCGGATGAAAGATGCATCGGTCCAATTTGCTCAAGCGTTTCTGGAGATAACATCGGCACAGACCGGACCAAAGCCTTCGAAGGGTCAGGACGACGCTTGCCTCCTGAATCTCCAAGATCATCCTCTTCTGAATCGGAAGATGTTGGTTCTGGAACAACAAGTTTTGACTTACAGTTTTCCTTCGGTACACCGTCAAATTATTCATTACATTTACAACATCACAAGTTCCAACCAAAGGATGGAGCTGGCTCAAGAAAAAGTTTTGCAATTTAGCCAAAGGTTCGAGCATGGACCCCAACCAAACGTGAGGTTTTTCGGGGCATGGGTGGCAAAGATTTACGACGATCAAGTTTCAAAGGAGCCGGTTCATCACGTACAAATTAAATTTCAATAGACCATAATCAGTGGCAGATTGGCGGATAATGCATCCAGTAATAAAAACCTTTGAGCACCTTATCAAAGGTTGGCATAGAGGGAGGAAGAGGGCCCTCATTCATGCACACCTTTCACCTCTCATTTCTCTCGCTCGTAGAGAAAGAACGTGTCATTCAAAGATCGAAGAGCATCGTGGTAGCAAATTTGAGATGTACTACATCATCATTCCTTTCGTTGTTAACCGCAGCATTCCCGATTCTTGAACAGCTTGAAACAAAACCTGAAGAGAATACTAGGCTGCAACTGAAAACTCTTCGGGCTGTCAGTGCTGCAACCCTAGGTCATCTCGTGCAAGGGCCATGTTTTCAAGATTGCGTGTGGGGCTGCATGGGCAGAATTTACGGTCAGTGAGTAGGTCGACATGAACATTTGGAGTTGCTCAAAGAGCCCTGTGTGTCCCTCAAGAACAATGGCTGAATGCAAGCCCAGTGTGGTTGTGTGCTATCAGGACATTTGTTCCTTGTTCTCACGAAAGGAAAAGGGAAGACAGTGAGCTCAACGAATTTGTGTCTAAGGACCCCTCGGAATGGAACATGTTTGCCCTGCTGGATAAAACCCCTAAAGAGATTTAAAGCGGACCCTTGTCCATTCAAAGCACTTGGGCTCAATTCAAAACGAATGTTGACAGACCAACATTGAGTAATTATTATTCAGGCTATAAAAACTTCCCGGCTGAATGAAAATCATAGACGAATTACTATCACCACTACAAAATAAATACTGTAACTCGTTCACGTTCATCCTCCCCGGGTTTTTTCGACGTCGTACAGTGACTCGGGAAAGGCTTGCTGAGCACGTAAATGTTATGTGGCATTAATGCTCAAAGCTGCTCCAGGATATAAATAATGTTGCATGAGTATAACCGAATTGTTCATACAAGCTACAGGATTGATTGCAACCGTTGTTGTTTTTATTTTTTTTTACCAAATCGATAAATTCTCTTTACCTCCGTAACAAAAAGTACATGAATTCGAACNCAAGAAGTGATTTGAATGTCCGTCCATTCCTGCTTCCAGCAGCGTACCTCAACAGCTTCAAGAGTGGAAAGAGGTCAACAGAGCGCACAAAGAATCATTCATCTATTGATTCGAGACTACAATGCCACGCATCCCCCCATCATCTCTAATTCCTTGTCTAAACTCGGATTCAGATTGACTTGAATTATTATTCCAAATACTGTATCGGTAAACGGGAACCAGTTCCATCCAAATCCAACCTGAGTCTGGATAAGGTAGAGGACGTGTCCTGCTTACCTTTGCCTTAGGCATCGACAGCTATCCTACACCATGTTACACCTTATGTCCATACAATGCCTGTTGCTGAATTGAAATCAATTGAAATTGCTGCTGAGAGGGCAGCCCTAGCATCTCTCTGTTAGTTTCCACACATTGAGCAGGCACAAGTTAAGTTGAAAAAACTCAACAATGTGCCATTGTTCCAAATGAACCCTTGAGAAAAGGAACCTTTGGCATGTTGCACCAACTTAACTATGGTTCGCTACCTCCATTCCTCTCGAGGCTCAATACGAGAACGTTTCTCCGCCAAATTCATTCAACGAATGTCAACCTCTTTTATCTCCATTTCATAACATTAACTTTGAAAGTAAATACAGAGCTGTGACCACAGTGTACTGAATTCTCCTCCGAGCCAAGCGTCACACCACCTGAGCACACAATTGGAGCAGAATTGGAAACTTTTTACCACACTTTATGCGTTGATCAGTCCCAACTTGATTCAACAGACGTTGCCGATTAAGAG
>VRMD01002415.1:0-13313 GCA_009872375.1 Sminthurides bifidus | reverse complement strand
CATTCAATATTCATGTTCCCAACATTCAAACAATACATGCGTAATCTCTGCTCAAATTCCGTTTCTTCCCGCTTTCTCATCCACCTTGTTCATTGATTATTCATTGGTGCACTTTGCGCTTTTAATCATTTCCAAAAACCTGGTTCTCGGTCCTTTTATCAACTGGAATTAAAAGAACCACTTCATTGCTTCCAAACCGAGGCCGTTACTTTCCAAGTGATTCTCCTCTTGACCTACTAGGGTTACTCCAGCAAGCCAGCCAGCGGCATACCTTCCGAACGTTTGTATATTCTTTCCCATTGCCACTACCAACCTCTTTTATAACCGTGGAAAGAAGTGAGTGAAGCGGAGCATAACACATCAAGTGTAATGAAAAGCTGCAAGTTCCATGTTCCAATTACCGACTTGTCCGTTGCCATGTATGAAAGCGCATGAAATTCTCTTCTGTCTCTCCCTCCGCATTACCTGTTCAACTCATGTATTTAAAGATGTCTGCGGCAAATGAAGACTTGTGCGATGACAAGTCTCGAGTCTTTGATGCTTCGCGTCCGAGTTAATAATCATGAAAAAGTGTCACACGGGGAATTCAAATTAACTCTGGCCTTTTGTCCACATGATCTTTGGTATCCAGCGTCAAGTTTCACTCGTCAAACTTGATCTAATTATGAACAAAAGTTTTTGCATGCCTCGGTCTTGTTTCACAGTGGACGTGACGCTAAAATTTCTTCATCTAATTGGATTCATGTTCCAGTGCATTCGGTGCGGTGAGTCTGAAGCTATCATGACAGTACTAGCGACTGGCGATGAGATTAACCGAGTCGGTAAAACTCAACACAGGCAAGGATGAGATCCCACGTGTCGCCTTGAAGCAAGAGTCAGTCAAGAGCAGACTGACGTGCGCGCCTACACATTTCATGGAAAAGGGAACGGAAAGGCGACAGGAAGTGCCCAAATTAATTGTATTCACCCCGTTTACGCACTTTGTGTTGACTCCTACGACACATCAATCACGACCACCGGTGTTTGTTCTTCAGTGACTAACCTTTTGCCCACAGGTTCGCCGCAGCGTCATAAGAGATCAGAGCCAATTAAATTCCCTGCATCTCTTTCGAAACCGTTTGCCACATGAAAGGTAGCAGTACGGTGGCAGTAGGGGTGCATGGGACGGAAATATCTGATGGAGAAATCATTTCATGTCTTTTTGTATCCATCACAGAAAAGTTAGACGGCCGAGCCTCTTCGGTGCACCAGACTTGCGATGTGATGTGGCAGGGAAAGCGATTGTGGAATGAAAAAATACATGTGTTCTTAATATCGAGTCGTAGGTACATATGTGCCAGCTATCGTAAACATCCATGACAAGAGTACATACGTTACCTGGCTTGTAACAAACTATTGTTTGCCGGTTTTGTAATCTCTCCTGTATGCATGGACAAGGACGGGAATCTCTTGTTGGAGGAAGCAAGAAGCTTTCGCGTGTCCATCTTCATGAGCCCCCCAGCTGGCCCTCGTAACAAATGAATCTTGGAGCTATCCAGCAGGCTGAGTGTCTGGAAAAATCGTTCAAGAGCTTTTTATTGTTGCAATCACTTATGCACTCGATAATCTCAGAGCCACCTCGCTCTCTCATTCCCTCCTCCGCTCCGTAGGAAACTAACTACAAGACCGCTATCACAATCGACAGCGTTTTCAAGATAAGTAAATAATACGTTAATTTACTCTCCTGGTCAAACAATAACAGCCGTCCGGACTGACTTCAGTCCTGGCTTCACGCATCTTTATCTCGCATTCATCCGCAACTTATCCCACTAGAAAAACAATCAAACATATTACGCCGCTCCATGTGTCCCATGTATTTCCCTATCTGAAGCCTCTATCTTTTACGGAACAAATTCTCACATCATGTATCACTACAACCTCAAGCAATCTTCATCACAGTCGTCTTTCATACTTCCATCTATTGAGTCTCAAGTCGTGCCTCTTGATAGGTAAAATGCATTTTATAATGAACCAGTCGTCCTGGAGCTTCATCGCGGATCCCTCATCTCGCCTGCTCAAGTAGTCACCGATCCGTTTTATCAAGCGGGAGAGGAATTTAAGCTTGATGTACAAGGTAAAAGAGGAGAGAAATTTTCAATCGCAGCCTCGCACTCTTGAAAAGTATCAACTGTTTTTATCACAACTTTTTGACAGCGCATCAGATTGCTTTCACTCCTGGCTTTGACCCCCTTCTGGATTTGTCCAGGGTGGCTGTGCAGCCTCATCGAGCGCGTCAACTTTTCCTCCTCCATTTCAATTTGCATCCCATCTTTCCCTTGATCACGGTGACTTATCTCCAAGTGACTGTTTAAATCATCGTCTCCAGCCTCCTTCGTCTCAAGAGAATAACTGTGGACGATCATCTGATTCCTGATCCAGCGAACAGGCGTTTCGCAACATGCGTACACGCACAAATTCATTTTCACAAGATGAAATCTCTCACAGCACATACAGCACTCCATCAACAATCCATCGCTGTCTTCTCCCTCCCTCAAATGAGAAAATGATCAAGGTCGATCCAGAGTGTGAATCGGCTGCTGTTTCTGTCAGCTTGCTTCAGCCATCCACCAGAATCTTGAGCAAATCAATAATGTCCACACACTCCAGCCGTCACAAAATCAGACACTCTCCCATCAAATATGCATCTTCTCAGCTCTCACCATAGGCATACCACGTGTCATTCGGAAACTAATCCCGGAATCAAATTCTTCTTTAAACAACTGCCCCAGCTAATCTTCCTTCCGTCCCTCAATCTGGCATTTGACTTATGCCTCGTCAATTTCCCTCAAAACGAGGATTTAGTGGCTCCCCCACGTACACATAGTGCGTCTGCCGATCCTGAGCTGATGTCCGGGCCAAAAGTACTATCACAGCTGTAGTCCGCCTCTGTTGGCGTAGCAATTACAAATCGCTCATTATTCCATTCAGCTCCAATAATAACAAAAGCATAAAAACCAAATCATAAGTAATCTCCTGCTAGCACGGACCCGGGTCCTCTTCTTCCGCTCCGAAATCCCAAGTCCAGGAAGCGTACCAGCCATGAGTAAGAATCGCGGAAGTTTCCTAACGTTAATTGAATGGTCAAGATCTAGAAAAGTAGTACTTATAGCATCTCGGTAGCGGCTAGGACCTCAAAAACAATATACGCCGATTTATAAGAACTCAAATTGGTACGGAGACAAGCAGACTGTACGGGAGAGAGAACACGCATCTTCACGCCTTCGCCGGCTCCTTGAATCAGTGCCTAGAGCAGGGGATTTCTTGCGGGATGAACAGCTTGATTTTCCGGCTGGAAATAACTCTACTGAAGAGACACCGGTGGAGTGCCATAAGCAAACCCATTGCCAGCCCACAGGGTTGCTGCAAAACAAACAATCGATCCTCGGATCAGTTTAATTGGATTCCTTAATATGGAAATCAGCTAGACGGCGTGGGCTTTTTTCTAGCATCCAACCCTCGTCCGGGCTTTTACAACGTCAATCATCCTCCTTTTCAATCTTCCATCCCCATTATGCCTGCGACATCCCATAGCCCCGGCCAAGAAACTTGTGCTTTGTCTTCTGCCTCGTACCAAAATATTTCCAATTTGGCTCCTCTAAAAGTCAACTCAGTTACCATAACCACTTTCCGCTCAAGCTACCTGTATCACTCCCGATTTCCTACCGCTCACTCACTCACATGCGTCTGCCTGCCAAGGTTAACAATAATAGCCGTTTCTGACTCCACACATCCCGTCACTTTCGCACGCACAATCAACTGTAACAGCCAAGCCAGCTCCTACCTGTCCTGTTAAATAAGGAGGCTTCGAGACACGTTTCCACAAAACCCGTCTATCAGACGGATTTTTACACAAAAATACATCAGAACTGGCCCAAAAGCTGTCATCTCGAGCCAAAAAACCATTCATTCCGTCAAATTTTCCGTGTAACAATACTGCCAATCAACCATTACCCCTATCCCTACCCATCCTGGAGGAGAATGAGTGCCAAATGGGAAACTTTTTGTGTGCTTCTTTCTGGATTGGTTTCCTGTCCATTGCTTCGGGCCTAAACAGCCGTAATATTTGGGACAATAAAGGATAATTTCGCTTTTTACGTACTTTACAACAAATAATTACATCTGCCTGCACAATCCGTTTTTGCACCCATTCCAACTGCAAGGTCAATATTTCATCCCACAGTCAAACTTGCTCACATTCTTCCGCATCCACAAGATTGTTGCAGTAGCTCTTCTCACTAAATCTCCGCCTCGAGCAGATGCAAGTGCTCAAAGTTTGCCAACTTTGCTAGATAATGCTAGATAAAGACGGCGTTAAGTGTCCCGGACACATGGCTCGTGCAACGCTGAAAACGATAAGGCAATTTAAATGATGTACGGCTTAGGCTAAAACTTGGTTATAAACTGAGTTCTTTCTGCTATCTTGCCTGTGTATCATAAAATTTCCTTAAAAAGTGAAACAGATAAGGCATTTAATTGCCGTCTTAGATCCGAGCTTTGATTCAGATCTGCCGTAAAACAACTGCCCCCGCTCTCCTCACGCTGATTTATAACTAAGAAATCGCCATCTTAATCAAGCCTGTCCTTGCAGCAACTGGGCGCAAGCGTTCATTTACCAGCTTCTGCTCGGCCTTTTTCCCCTTACAATATCCCGTGGCATGCTTTCGTCAGCGTTTTCGGAGCCTCACGGCGTAGCAACTTTGAGGACTCTGAAAGAGAGAGAGCATAGACGAATGACACTGCTGCCGCCGGTGCCCAGGTGTCGTCCTAGATTTCATCCACTCCTTATAATTTTGCAAATCACGGCATTTCTTTCCGTGAAAATATTCTTTTGAAACGAATTAAAACCCTCTTGATATCCTTCTCCCTCTCACCGTTCAGTCGCTGCCCGGCCTGTTAATGGTCCCGTAAAAAGCTGGCATCTTCCACATGATTAACGTCACAAAATCATTAAAGGAAATGTACGATCCTTAGATGGCAATGACATTTTAGGATAACAGGAAAAAACCAATGAATATATGATATAATTGCGGACCCATTGTTGCTCTAAACGCTCCTTCTCCTCCCTCATCTCGCCACGAGTTCCCTTCACACATGCATATAATTCGCTGACTCACCTCTGGAAAATACAAGCTCCTAATCAACGGAAATCTTCTCAGTGACAACAAACTTTCATCAGCACAATAATCTCGTATTCTTCCCTGTCCAAATCATTCTTCTGTACCAAGAATAGCCACAGCTTATACACGAACACACACAGGCATTTGCACGCTATTGTTTCTACCCGCCGGCACCCGCCTGTCTCTCCTCCATCCCCTTACATCTCTATGTTCTGTCATGGCAACGGAAAGTCTCCGATCCTATCTCTCCCTCTCTCTCTTCTCCTACCTCACAATCTCTGCAGCCATCTCCCTGATTTCGGACATCGTTAGAGGCACTCCGCTGCCTTCAACGTCCAGTCGCATTATTCAATTTACCAAGTCATTAATAATTCCAACAAACATTGGAAGACATGCAAGTGTTCATAAATCCAACTGCAGCACTCCAATCGGTGAACGGGAGTCTCGAATGGGAGATGAACAATAGCGAATCCGTTTATACAGATAGGATTTATGGCACACAAACTTACCCGCCTTTCTCCTCTGCTTTTGTTTCCAAGTCTTGGAGGAAAGGACGAAAGGAGTCTCCTTTATCAGCTGCGGCTGCTGAAGCTTTGGAAACTTTTCGGAAACTTGTTGCTTCTTGACAGTGAAAAGTGCACTGGTTGCAATTCATCTTGCAACTTGATGCAAATTGACTTATGATTACTCAAAGCAGAGCGTGCAACAGACGAACAAACAACAATCTGAACGTGTCACTTGTTCCCAATCCGCTACAGCCAATCATCTCCTGTAATGATATTTGCCTAAATAATTTTTCTGTCGAATAAAAACACCATGGAATCACAAAATTATCTTTCCAATTTAGCTCCACACGAACCAATCTTCTTGGTCCTCTTGGCCACGCTCTATTTCCTCTTCGCTGTCCTCAGTCGCCAGATTAAGAGCTTGGCCAATTTCTGCATCCCCTTAAGCAATATTGAGGCTCTGAACCTCTGGCTACCACGGCTCACCGCCGCTCACCTGCTACCTTTCGAAAGCAGAAAGTCTCTAATCAGGTTTCCTTCTACTCAAATTAGTTTTCAGCATTCATGTCAGTTCAATGAACACGGGCTGTTCAGATACTTTTTATCAATCAACGCTCATTCTCGCATAATTTCCCTCGCAAATTCTCAAGTCTGGTATGAAACGGAACCTATGTAGCTCAGCCAATAATATCCTTCTCCACTTTTCAGCTTTCAAACGCTGTACTTCACCTTCATTCACTCAAGGAACAGGCTGCACGACATTGGAAGTCCTACTTCTTTCAGTCTTCCAATACTAATATTAGAATCACATTAAGGGGAATTACGGTTCCCACTTGATGAGAGTTGCAACCATTAAGTGATGCACTTTTTTCCATCCCTCCAAGTGCTGTAATGTCGCATCAAGCGGTAAGAGGTTTTACTTCCAAGGATCAACAGGGATTTCGCTTACACTTATTGCAGCAGCCATCATGAAATACGTCCCACATACCAATACTTCCACTAGTCCCAACCAACCAGTTATCTTATCAAACTGTCTTCAACTTGTCTCGAGAATTAGCATATCGAATCCGTCCTGACAACTTGTTAGATTCCGAAATAATGCTGCAGCTTCTTTGCTGTGAGCAAGCAGCAATCAATATTTTTTTCTCACCTGAGCATGATGACATGGAAAAGAACGTGTTTGTTCCCAAGCCAGTACAGTTATCGAAGCTAATGCTTGGGCAAAGCTGTTCGATGAACAGGAGGCAGTTAAACCGCCCGTATTGCATCAGCAAGTAACGATTAGAAAACATTTTCTTCGCTCCTTTGAGTAATCTCAAGGAACATTATGCGAAATTGCAGCCCGCAGACAAGTTCAAAGACCAAATGCTCCAAGCCATTTATTTCCAAAGAGCTCCCGGAGATTCAGTCAACGTGCTTAACATTTAAAATTTTGGTTTTTTCTCATCCTGAGATTGCATGAGTTCGTGGTCGCCTCGTCATCCAGCAGATTAGCCAGTTGAAGAGGTGGAAGACTCCAGTGGATTTACTATCATCTCCAACTGAGATTCATAAATTGTCCTACAGGATGTAAACACGGAGACTTACACTCATACACTCTCTGCCTCTATACAAGTCTTTGAATTACTCCTGGTTATCATTACCAGCCACACGATTCCACATATTGATAGTTTCTTCGGTACTTACTTGTGCGAGGAATTCACGCACGCGTTCCCTACCTCGACCATGGAAAGGAAACGAGCAGAGTTTAATTCCAAGTCTTAATCGATTACCAAACTTTTTTCTTGAGTTGTGAGCAATATGCGTCTCAGAGGATACATTAGTGGCCAGCTCACTGTAAAACTAACAGCTCATAGTAGATACCGTTTAATTATTTTTCCATTTCATGAAAATCTTTTTTCTTCACATTTTGACGCATCCATTACCACCCATCAGGATTCGTGTCTAGGTAGGTTTTGCTTAGTCAATCGCCACGTTGATTTTGCCGGTCCTAGTTCTGCTTACGTGGATTGGCTTTTAGGAAACCGTTCAAGTGAATTGGTTGCTCATAGCGCTGCCACCGTGAAAAAATATGTGTCACGCATTCTCAACTTTCGGAGAGACGGGGAAGGATAAATCCTTATCATTCCGTCAAACCTGTTCAGTTTTCACAGGTTGGAAAAATCCTAGTAGTACACAGTAATTATAACGTAGAGCCATCGTGCAAAACGTCCGAAAGTCTCGCTTTTCACTTGGCCATTACGTCTCATAAAATAATTACTGCAGTGTCACAACCTTTCTGCCTCTCTACAACCTTTCTTGCAGTAGAGAGCAAAAAATGTGTAATCCGGCTGCGTAATGTGGATAAAAACCCCTGACCTGTCTAAACCAAGTGTTGTATGCCTGGCTTTGTGAACTGAAAGAAAGCGGCTGAGAGAGAAACCTCTCGAGAGAGTGTGTTAATTCCCCTTCTCAGCTCTCTATGCATCACTTACTATTCCATCCAACATTCAATACTTATTTAACGCGATGAATTTCAATTCTAATCAACAATCCTTATCCGTTATCAGTAACCAGTCTGTGCAACAGTTTCTCTAGTTCGAGTGAGTGAGTTTTTGCATCAGCATCGGAACCTTCCATTCCTCATTGGATTCAACAAGGCAAATTTAACTGAGCGAACTATCACCATCCGGTTGAGTAAATTCATTTTCGAGACTTGATGTCCTCCATCGGCGTTGTATTGGCACGTAACTCCATGTCTTGAGTCAACTTTGAGAAAATCAGTGGCATTCATAGATGTAATACCTGCCCGTCAACGCTACTTCGCAGCTACCAGTTTCTCATCTGAGTGTTCAAAGACCATTTATGCAAATCTGATCCACGTAATTAAAATCCGATACACAGATCATCTGCCATAAACCCTAACGGTAATTCTACGTTCTGCATCATCTCCGGTCGCTTCCCCTTGTCCGAGTCAACGCCGGAGGTAAGAATTCATACCATTAGTACAATGCAAACACCCGTTTCACCACTTGGCAATGGGAAACTGATAACCAGCTATAGCTAAGCCATATAGCAGTGCCGTAATGCGTACTATTTCACGAACATACTGGTTAGAGCTGATCCGTAGTCCCGTCCTACTTGAACAGCTCAGAGTTGCAACATTAGTAAAGTAATGCTGCTTTTACGCTGAAGCACGCAAACAAGCGACTTACATTTCCGCTTAATGCAGTTTTGAAACGGATGCCCGCATGCGAAGCACAAGTGACCGCAACTATTCCAAGTGTAAACACTTGTGTCAATACCACACAAATACCTGGCGTGTAAGCAGGGATTAATGAAGCGTATGATTCGCTGTAAAGAGGAGATCACATGAGACTCTGCAAAAAATTACCTATATAGAAGCTGTTTACCTTGTAATGGTGATTCCATTACCGATGTAAGTTGATAACCCTGTGGGAATTCTCTCGAGCTGTCAAGAAATAATCGGATATTGTTGACTTTCCCAACATGTTTCAGTTTCAGCTCATCCCCGGGCGAGTATCAATGGCTTTTTAAATTGAAATGGTAAAGTGCACCTGCCTGATGAACTCCTGCATACGTGCACTTGACCTACTTGTGCAAATTGAGATTTCCAATTATGGATGCGTACACGAAAACTGATAACTGATTCACAATAGTGCATTAACGAGGTTTGGGATAGAACCAGTTGGCACAAACCTTGCATTTTGATTTTTCTCCGCTTATGCTTCGTTGAAAAGAAACTCGCAGAGTGAATCTCGGAGGAAAAACATTCTGCAACTTGCAATTGCGACACACGGTACAACTACGCCATGCGCGAAATTAAATAGAGCATTGGCAAAACCGCAAAGGAGCATCCAATCATGCATCAATGACCCTGTCAGCAATCATCAAATTACTGATCTCGCTTCTTTCCACCACCAACCTCCAGGCAACACTACTGTTCAGTGTTCAGTGATCAACTCATGCAGTCCGGCTCTTATGAGCTGAAAAACCACCTTTTCAATCCAAAACCCTCACTCCCGCCACATGTAATTAGAAATTAGAACACTGGGTTCAGTCAAGCATTAGGAGGCAGACAGGAGCCTGATAAAAAAGCTACCCTCCAGCCTTACGCAAACCACCGCAAAAGCAGAGATCACATTTGTGGCAACAGAATCTTAATTTTGCACAAACGAATTGACGAGCAAATGTCTTCATCCCCCGTCTCCGTTTCACATTTCGCCATTCTTGTTTTGCATCTAATAAATATTATGCTAATCCAATTCCGTTTTTGCTCACACAAGTTCAATGCTCTTGACTCTTCCTTGTCCCACGATCCTTGTATACTGGCATAAGTATAGAGTGTATACGTGTGTGCATTGGGAACCAAAAGTGATGCAACTCGTCCTCTCGTTATATTTTTTATCACTCGTCCTCGTATTTCATCTCCTCTTTGCGTCCAATCTCACTTGACGTTTTCTCACATACCTTAAAGGAAAATCCGTTGACCGTCGACTGACCATGGTAGCATTAACAAAGTTTTCACCTTCCTTTCCTGGTTAACAACGACAAGATTTAATCTCATCTTCTTGCGCTCTGCATTTTCCCAGCCGGTCACACGAACCAAATTTATCCAGAGTGAGTGCGAACTACGAGTTTATTTGTCCATTTCACGAGTTTCATGCACCTCATCATGCGCCTTCATTATCCGTCATTCCCATGCATTATCGTAAACACAGATGCTTTTCTGTTACGTTTCTAAGTAAGCCCTTACAAAATGTGACGTCAACACTGGCTCATAGTCATTACCACATCCTAAGTATCCTGCTTTGCTTGATAATTCTCGAAACCGGTAAGCAATCTAGGGTTGCATGAGGACGGACAAATATCTGCGTCGGTACATGGTGAACTAATCAAGCTTGAATTTGGATTAAGACTCGTGTGAAAATCAGTGTAAGGCAGCATTAGATCATGTGTACGTGCCATGTTGTATTTAGCACTTTCAGGACTTATTTTGTAGATTTAGGCAATCAACTTGAAAATCTCTCTTAGAAACTACCGGTGAAACTGGTAGTAGATCTTGAATAGCTCGGAGTGAGCAACAGGTATTGTGTAGTATCATCTAGGGTTCCGCAAATCTCATGCAAGAAAACTTTAAGAACAAGTTTGCCTAAAAGATTAACACGGACTGAAACTGACGCATCAACCAATTCTTACCGGACTGTCCTCAAATTCATATGGGCCACAAACTATTACTCTTGAAGTGTCCAACGATCAACTGACTTTCAAGAATGTCTCGTTATATTGTCTTGGTAACGCCGTGACGAGAATTGCATCGTTGATTGTTACCACAGTCCCGGTTATCTCCATCGGTGGGACTACGAAACTCCTCGTCTGAAATATGTTTATATGCCATTTTAAGTTTTCAAACGGCAAGGAACAGCAATTAGTTGGACAGCATAACCGTTAGGTTAGAACTAATCTTTCCTTCACGACCACTCGGTATTGTTGTCATCGCTTGGTTTTCAGCAACTCAGTTCTAGGCATCCAACCTAACACTCCAGCTACCCACACACAACTGACGAAATACCGAAACAAGGAACAAACAGTATGAACGTACCTGTTTCTGTGGCACGACAGTTGACGACAGATTTCGTCGTATTTATTAAAACCGTCGAGGCTGATGTTGTAGTTGTCCAAAATTTAGACGCTGGATCTGTATCACTTGTAGCTGTTTCTTCAGCTTTAACAACTGCTCTAATATATATCCAGGCCATCCCCTTCAACTTTTTACGACCGAAGACAATTAAACGTGAACATCTTTAAACCAACAGCAGCGCTACAAATTTCAAAAGCTGCGCGGTATGTCTTTAGTGGTTGTAGGTGAATGCGCAGTCGACTACTGCGCCGAAAAATGACGTAATTTACTAACATTAAATAAGGGATATTTAACCATATTTCATCGGAGTAGCGCTTAGTAGAGTGGTGAACGTGTCTTCTACCTCCGGTAAGGACGCGGGATCGACTCTACGTAGGCCTACACCATGTACGTGCCACATGCACATCTCCAATTAAATTCTCCTGAACCAACCCGATTTACCAACTTGTTATTCATGAAAGTTATTCCTGCAGCGCTGTCTAACATGTCGTCCGGCTGTCAGTGAGTATCGGTGGTGCATACTGGTGCTGCTTAAAGTCGCTACCCTAAAATTCTTGCAAGTGTGGCCACATTCGTGTGGTACGTTGATATTTTTGCCCGAAGTCGTCGAAATAAACGTATTTTTTATGAATGATGACACAACATTGAAAGTTGTATCTATAGTTACCTGCAAATCTACTAAACCGTGTGGCTACGAAAAAATTGAAAAAAAATTGGAAAACAGTTTCATTTTTAATTGTCATTAACACCAGTTTAGTAATCAAGTTTGATGCCTTTCCCATTTTAGTGTAAGCTTAAAGATCTCAGTTTTGTTCTTCACTAGCCAAAACAATTTAACTGCAGTTCAAGCCATGAAACCATTTGACAGCGTGCATCACATCTGAAAGATCAATGTCACGCGGATTTGGCAAATACCCGCGAAATAACAAGCTATTTAAAACGCTTTTTCAGTTCACAAACTTTTCGGTACTTAAAGCATGATTTTAGCAGGCAATCAAATCATGCTCTACATACGCGTATTACCGAGGTTAAGTGTACACGCTCAGCCAGTCATTTAATCATCATTGGCTCATCATGCTGAAGTTACTATCAGTAAAATTTTGCTCGTATCTGACTCATTGTTGCCACAGTGTAATTGTGAGTATCAGGTTGTACAGAGACTTAGTTAGATAACTTTTTCACCAAACCAGTTTCTTTTTCCACAACCCCCACCTTGACCACCTTTTGACCCCAAACTCGCCTTACAATCTCATCATTCTCACCAACTGAGAACAACTGGTCTTGTGGCAGTCTAACCAGAAGCAACTCCTACAACCACGTCTTGTTCTCCAAACATTTTGCTTTAGCAAATAACACATCGTCTCACAACGTTATTACACTCGCTTTAATCTTAACCTTGTGTTTTAGGAAATTCGCTCCCATCCTTCCGAGTCCCGTATCAATTTCTCCTCACCGGCTTCAACACAAGGAGTTATTCCTCATCACATATTCCGTCGGTGATCCCGCACAGTCTGAGAAACTGATCTCTTCAGACCCTCATCCTCGGCACCATTTCCATTCCACTTCGATCGCTCATCTTCTTCGCATGGTAAGTATACATAATTTGCGCCGATTCCCTTTCCCCATTCAATTACGGTCGTCTTTTGACCGTTAACATTCGGTTTTATGCACTTCGCTCAAACAGTTAACTTGTTTTGCAACAGGTATGTTCTCAAAAAGAAAAAAATCATGCATGGTGTTTGTATGGGTTCCTCTCAGCTCTATGTCCAGTATTTTCCCCGTAATCAAAGGTTTTTCCCATGCTGTCTATCAATGCCCGAGTAAACAATGCCGTTCTCGCCCTTGTAAATTGGTGACATTGCATGTGTGTTGTATTTTTGCACTTTTACGACGCTGTTGTCTCAGATATTGGCAAAAATTTTCGAGAGACTTGCTTTCTCTCAGAAATGTTCATGTTGCATCAATAGCTGAGATGCAGGTACCTGCGACCTAGCATAAGCATTTTGAACT
>VRMD01002414.1:0-13315 GCA_009872375.1 Sminthurides bifidus | reverse complement strand
AACACGGAGCTGAAACTCGGGATGCTTGCTCCAGGCACTACAACAGATAATGAGAAGCCGGACAGAGTTGTACAGTCATTAAAGCCCTGAAACTATCAAGGCCATTAGAAGATGTACAGGAGGGTTGAAATCCGATTAGGTCTTACCTTTTGAATGAAGGCGGGTAATGAAAATGATTAGGCACTGACTGAGCTCTAATGACTGAGCTTGGTTTGAATTCTTAGTACTCCTAAACCTTTTTCCGGCTAAATACATCCGAAGCTGCGATCCCTGTTCTGACTACCGTGGACTTTTTGTATTCGATTTCGTTAATGTGAGTGGGGCCAAATGATTTTCCCTAACAAAGCTGATTTGGTATTTAGTGCTCTTTCGAGCTCGCTATGAGGAATCGAAGTATGGAAAAAGTTTCATTGCGAAAGCAATTAAAATTTTAATTAATAGTTTTATAGTAGAACTTGATTCTCCTCTCTCAAATTAAAGGTGGGAATGAAGACGGGAAATATGAAAAGGGATTTTCACCCTGTTTACAACTAAGGATTTAATATCTCGCTCAACCGTCTCACACACTATCTAGCGGGTGAAAGTCGTATTATGAAGTGGAACAATTTAGGAGATTACAGCCTTCTGTTGGAAGTCTAGACTTGTATTTTGATATGGAGGATGTCACTTTCTCCACTTTTATAGACAAGCTGTAAAGAAATAAACGCGCTGCTTTGGGACTTGAGCAACGCAGCCCGGTAAGCAATCGCGAGGACTTTCACTCCGTGTTGCAGCATTAGGAGAAAGTACTACGTGGTTGGGTATTACTTTACGTAGGAGCCAGTCTTGTTTCAAGTTTCGGATTTCACTGAAAGGAAGATGCAACAGTAGCTTTTTGTTGTGGCTGAATTTCATGCTTGTGACTTTCACTGAAGTTTGCCATGAACTTTTTATGAAAATTGACTCTTTAAGAAAAAGTTTTCCTTGTTCAAATAATTTTTTATTTCAAGTAAAACTGCTTGAGTGCAGACACTCAAGTGTTTTAACTCAACGGTTCTGCTTTCTTTGTTTCTCCTGGTGTTGAAAGTTTTGATCATCACGAAGGCTTGGGAGAAGCGATGAAAGCAGGATTTTAATTGCTACAAAACTACGAGAAATAAAAAGAAAAGCAAATGCTTTGAAGTTGTCCCAGACGTCTGCCTTTATTCAGTAAACGTATGCAATGGGCCGTGATATGAAGAGTGAAAAAAAAACAGAAACATTAATAATGCACAGGAACGATATTTTAATAAACGACAAAAGATCTTTTAGAAAACGTGATACAGCATTCATTCAAAAGTAATTAAGAACACGGGAGCTTGATGGCATAAGGCTGTAGCGAGCTCAAGCCAGCTCCCAGTTCATTACAGCTGGAGAAAGTCAAGGAAATTCAAACGTTCTTTTCAAAGAGAAAGCATCAGGCTGAGCAGAAGCTAGGCCAAGCCAAGCCTCCTAGGGCTCAACAGGTGTGCCATTATGTGGAGATTTCCATTGAACTGCGTTTGCAGCTACGGCAGAGCGACTTTCACCTACCGTTCGATGCATGCAACTCAAGTTGAATGACGGCGCCCCTCTCGCTGGCAAGCTAAACCCCTCCTTTCACATAACTCCTTGGTTTTCCCTTTAGTTGCTCCAATTACTATCTTTTCGGTTCAGTTATCAAAGCCATTTTCCAGCTTTTATGACACCTACTGTGAAGATAGAAATTCTCATAAACGGGGAACACACTGCTCGGTGAAAGTACACCAATATGATTACTGCAACAATAAACTTTCACCCCGGTGGTTCCGGAGTACTTTGAGGAAAGCGAGCGAATGTGCTTTGTTGTCAGGAACACACGTCAAAGTTGAGCTAACGAGTTCTTTGTGTCGGAAATGGCGGATGTGTTGATTCTCCGTACAGTAAGCGGCATATCGTCTCAAGGTTGCGGCAGCCTTTCAACTATCGCAATTCTGTGGTCAATGCAGTGGCGCCAAGGCGTTTGAACATTTCAAACTTGTGACGTCAATCGCATATGGTGACTTGACAATGATGGGTTTACCCCCACGAGTTTTACAGGCTGTGAAAGCATTTATGAGGGACTTATTGTATTCCAAAGTTGAAACGCGCGCTCCTTTCCGTGAATATTCGCATCACTGGGTACGAAAACACGGATCAAGTCCTAAGCAGCTTCCGGGGGTTCCACCGAGACACGCAGTTGAAATCAATAGAGAAATATTTACACTTTAAAAGCCGTCTTTCAATAAACTTAAGTGTTTCCAGTCAACATGAAGATTGATGACTGTGAGAACTTTTATCTGCAAGGCAGTTTGGTGTCATTGGATGATACGATGCTTTCGTGGAAAAGATTAAGTGCCCTAAATTTTTTGAATTTTTCCCATGTGTACAGTTGAGTCTAGACCAGAATTTCTGACCGTGAGCTCCTCTGTTCCTCATACCTGCATCTTATGTGTAAAATTGAGGCAATGCTATCTTTGTATCATGTCGTGACGTCTCATGACAACTAGAGCAGGTACTGTTTGCTCTCATTTGATCCTGACTTGGACTTTCTTCGGTAATCTTAAATTTTTTGCCAAGGACTGAGTGCAGGGCATGAAGCTGGCTTGAATTTTCCGCGATCGAGTGCCTGGAATCGATCCCATAGATTAGATCAACTAAATTTGGATTTCCAGGGAGACCATGAAGAGTATGTGGGCGGGTGCGGAGTAACCACGTGGTGAAATCGTATGAATGAATGAAGCCAAAGCAGTAAATCTAGAAACATATTGTGTGAGGTTGGCTGTGCACACTTGTCGGTTTGAATTGCATTAGCGGTTGATATTGACCCAAGCACTCAATAGTCAATGCCAGTGTGTAGGATGCCGAGATGAAATCAGTTTCGCCACGTTTGCTTCAATTCAACCTGATACATAAACCAAAGACGCTAGACCAAACCAAGGAAAAAAGATAAACATGATTGTGTTCAGGAGGCAATTTTAAACGAATTTGTGTCCCTGAATGGTAGTCAAGAACAAGTTTGACGCACGGGACTTTGAATTGAATGGAAGTAACAAGGCAAAGAGCAATTACAAAGTTTGGCTCAGATTAACTTTTGCGCGCCTATTATGAAACTCAGACTTGGTCGACTTGGTGTCTCTATCAAGTCAATTTAAACCTGATCCTATGACGTGAGTCAGTTAAGATGAACTTGCCCCCTTGTTTACCCAGTTATCTTTTTGTGGGAGAAAGGTGAGCTCCCGCCAGTAGTCCTGATTGAATTGCCGGGATGCATATGAAGCTGTGCCATCAAGTGGATGATACCATAGTAAGTCGCTGATGCGGGACGAAAGTAAACAATTACTGGCGAAACTTTTAGCACTCAGGAGAGGAAATTGAAGATCATTAAAAGTTTTAGGGCAGATATGAGATCAAGGACGGTGTAAAAGATGCTGACGTGTCTCTTTTAGTTTGGAGAAACAACTTCGGTTGATTATTCTTTGATAAGGTTGTTCATGTTGCCACTAGTGCCGGCACTCAAGAATAGAATTTAAAGGGAAGTGAGTAGGAAGGAAGGGAAAGTCGTAAGCAGTAGGATTTCGGAGATGGTCGTTAGAATAAGTTGGAGGGTTAGCGCTGACATTGAGCAAGAGCTGTGAGAGATACACGGAGACTTTGCCCCATAAGTTGGGAAATTTGGTTGTTAGCACAGGAGATTCATCCATATTTGTGTGGAGGAAATTGTGAAGCTGATTTGGAGAAAGTTTTCAGCAACAAGTCTCACGGCCCAAGTGCGTTGCCAAAGAGAGCGAGGCAGGAAGAGAAAGCGAGGCAGAGAGACAGGGCTCAACTCCCTGGTCGATATATTGGCTTAGGTTGAACGGGCGAGACAAGCGCACAGGTGGTTTACTTACTACTGCCTACTTGAGACCAGGCTCATCTCTAAACAGAGATGTGTAGTCGGCTATAGATTTTCCAACCGGAATTATTCTAACGGGAGTGCGTTTGTGAACAGGGGAAACTTGAACCAAATGTATCGTGAAATGAAGAGGCGGGCTATTGAACCAACTTTCTCCACTTTCACCAACGACCATAGAATCTAGTCTGGTGCCACCGTACAGCGGCATGATGATAGAACAGGGCTCGTTATTGAGTACCATAGTTTTTCGAAATCGAGTACTTCCAGAGAGTTACTGTACATGCAAAATGCTATTGATGGATGGTTAATGTACCTGTAATTAGAGAAAGTTCCTTCGAGTCCATTATTCCCCTAGATTTTTAATGATCTTCATATTTGTACAAGTGAATAATTCCCCAAGATTTTTGATTGTAGTAGGTCATACTCGTATATGTTTGACGATTTTTGTATGATGTTGGGTCGTAATCGCACAGGTTGGAAAATACATATAAACTCGAAGCAGTTCCTTTTCCCTGCTTATTCAGCATCTGGAGAAAGCTTAAACAAGGCACTTTCTCCACATCCTGGTTACGCACTCGGAGTAACTCAATTGACCGTGCATTGATTTTTAAAGGAGTGTGGCATACATACACGCATTTTTTCTAACCTCATTGTTTCCTCGCAGCAGGTTTACTTTCACTGCTTTCTCCGCCGCAATGCTCCAGTCAGAGCATTGTATGGTGGCGTGCGGTTCTCACCGCTGCCCCAGCCCTACGCTTACGCGTTTATCGGGGCAGAGGCACGGGGAAGAAAGGTTTTGAAAGGGACAGACGACGGTGTACAATGTCTAGGAGAATTTTCAGGGAGCAACCACCAGTTGATCTGCTGGAAGAGTTGGGAAAGTTTCCCCCTCTCAAAGTTTTACTGCCGCGGATATTTTTCCCCAGGTAGTTTTTCATTCCAAAGAGGTTCACTTAAGAGAATTCCTTGTGGTTAAGGTGCGTCGCGAGCGTGGTGGAGTAGACGCCTGGGTACTATGGCGAGCGTTCACGTTTCCTTTTCCTCCCCCGTGAGCTTCCTTTATGAAAAGCTGACGACGATCGTATAATCTACCTGTGTCAACAAAGGAGCTGTTGCATCATTCCTCCATGTTCTTCGCTCACTTGTCCGCTGATACGAGAGCGGCTCTATGGGTGCAGCAAGGCTGTCGAGACGCTTCTCTCCATTTGTCCCTGTCTCCCTATCGTCGCTGAGCTGGAACCATTTCCGTGGATGAGACCAAGTGGCACAGATCCTTTCTTCGGGCTCAAGTCCACCACCAGTGAGGAGTGAAAGTTCCCGTACGTGGTCTTCCACTCGGCTTGGTGCTCCATTGTACCCGGTGATACGTTTGCAGAAAGTAGGTTTTGGATTTTTTTCAAATTGGCCTGTAGGGTAGCAGAAGACGTGAGAAATTTTGACTTGATCCCTGAGCTAGTGAGTCTGTCACCTTGCTTAATTACCGTTGCGTTAGAATCGAGACTTGAGGCGTTCCCACAGCGTACCAACCCTCTGGTACCTTAACCTCTGCTTTATCTCTGGTGTGTGACAGAGCTACAGGTGAAAGCTTTCAAGATCGAGTTTTAATTCGAAATACAAGAATACATCTGTTTATGAAGTCACTCCAGTCACTTGAGTTTCTTGAAATTACGATAGTGAATAGCCCAGGCGTTACCGCTTTGGGTTACATCTCTTTGGATGACGAGCTAACATAGTTCATTTTAGACTATACAAACGAAGTTGCCGGCTCTTGACTGTGTTCTAGGTTTCAGGGCGCCGAATACTCTGTGAGGCGCTAGGTTTGAAAATTTCAGTAAAGACTACAACTCCAATAGGTGTGATGGCACTTGAATGTACTTAGACACGTTTGTAGGAACAAGGGAAGGAAAATACTTTTGTAACGCCGTGGCTTGCTTCAGCATTTGGATTTTCCAAGAAGGGGAATTACCATTTACGTAGACAAAGGACACATGAAAAAGAGCTTCGGTTGATGCTTATTTAATTAACGTGACAGGGAGATGAGAGGGCTGTGAGAATTATTTGGCAGGAGACATTTATAAGAGTAAAAAGGATTTGAGCTGTGTACTGCAAACATAGAAACAGTTGGAAAGTTTCCCGAAGGTAACCTGGAAAGACAGGTTGAAATGTAGGGTTAGAAGGAGGAAATGACTTAATTTCGCGCATTCATCAAGCCCAGGGTTGATTGGAAGAGAGACTGGCGATTCGTCTGCGTATTGCAATATCCTGACGGATGTTGCTGCGTTGACGTGGTTGCGATTACTTTCGTTACACGCGAACTGCGCTACTTTCTCCAGATAGCAGAGAGAGAGAAAGCACCCCCCACACGGTGAAAGCAACAGTTTCCCATCCGCGCCACCGTCTCATTCATCTTGTGCTATCAGTGTGGAAAATCAGCTATCCCGCGCACACACTTTTATGGGGAAGCGACTAAAGAGTTTTTCCCTTCGTCTTATTACACTATGGGATAGTAGGAGCTGCAGGAGTAGTTACCAGAAGACCGGGTTAGCTGTACGTGCTGAATATTAATGCTGTTGGTGGGATGGAAGAAAACAAGTGTGTTGCCTCGCTCTGTCCTCATTTTCCTCTTCAATTATTCTGTGACAGTGCCCGCTCTGTAATGCGTCTTCCGGTGTAATATACGAAAGGGATAAATATTTAATTATCTCCGTTCACCAACTCAGTGTTTCATCTTCATTTGGATCAACAAGTTGCTCGTCTCACAGCTCGTCTCGGACGGTGAAAGTGGTGAAAGTACCGGCGGTTGCTGTAGCTCGGCTGCTCAAGTTGGTGCACTTTCAGTAGGTTGAGAGAGTTGCGAGAGAAATGAAGTGTGAAAGTGGTGAAAAAGCCCGCGGTGGGTCCCAACCGCAGTAGAGTGTGGACATGACGATGTGTATTTAGCCGGGGAGCCCAGGATGAACTTCAACAGCAATCGCCGCATCAGTCTCACGACCCCGAGTCAGGTGGACAGAGGGACTGAGTTTGACCATCATGAGGTAATGGCAGATCCGATTGTGGTTTTCTCACTTCCGTTTTCATCTTCCTGTTAGGAAAGGAAAATCATGTGAATACAGCACTGGTGTCGATAGAATGATCTTCGTAGTTTCTCAACCAGTTGTAGGAGCCTGGCCGACCAATACGCTAGAGAAAAAGGATGGAAGCCTCAGTTTATAGGAATGTATCGTGGCTTCCCTTACTTGTTTTATGGTCTGGCGTAGCTTTCAAGCTGATGAATCGTCTCAACCAGTTGTAGGAGCCTGACCGACCAATACGCCAGAGAAAAAGGATTGAAGCCTCAGTTTATAGGAATGTATCGTGGCTTCCCTTACTTGTTTTATGGTCTGGCGTAGCTTTCAAGCTGATGAATCGGAGGAATAATTACTGGAGGAGGGTCGGAGAGGAATTTTGTAACGGTAGACCAAAGATGTCCAAGAAATCGGCCATAAGGAAGAAGCCGTTTAAAATGAAGCAGGTAATACAAAGGTGCGAGTCGAGCTTTACAGTGAGGGTCTTCAGTTCGTCTGCAACATGAAAACGATGGAAATGTACACGCCATGATTTGACATGACGTCAGCAAAGTTTCATCATTTTATCAAAATTTTCTAGCAAATATCTGCGGTCAAAATGTCGGTCCTTCTCTCCGTTTAAAGCCCTGACGAACAACAAAGGAACCTCCAATTTGGCCAACCCACCTGCAATCTACCTCCCGTTGACTTTCTCCAATTTCTTAGTCGTTTCGAATCCTTGATACTGTCAAAAGCAACGCACAAGTCTCGTTTCAAGTCCCTCATGTCCACGACGTTCATGTTCACAGCCAGCAGTCCTGAGTCAGTTTAGCATGATGGCATGATGAGCGGATGAACTTTTCGATGACTTGATCCACTTGAGCGGTTACGCCATTGTCAAACTCGAGTGCATGTCAGCTCAATGAGCACTCTACAGACTGCAAAGACCACTAGAGGGTCAATTTTAATTTCAAAACGTGTTGTCTCTGCATATCAAAGCGCTTTGTTCAAAAACATGTAACGCTTTGGCAACATGTAAATCGCCCTGAGAGGCACGTACGCTAGTCGTTCCATGCTTTTTGAACGCTCAAAACTTTTTGTCAGTCAGCAACAATTACTGAGAGGGAGCTTACAAAGCAAGTTTTCAAGTGTGGCGGTTCTCACGAAAAAAATCAGTGAGAGTTTCTCACGCTTGTTGACCTACACAGCGGTTTGTTGCCATTGACTTGTGGCGGGGGTGGCTGGAAAGAGGTGTAATGCGATCACTGTTCGAGGTTAAGGAGGGGGTTAATGGTTTAAGAGTGGAATTAATCGGAGAATAACTTGCTTTCAGGGCGGTTCAATCGGCCCCCCAGGATTTATCGGAGCGGAGAGATTTCGGCGACTTTCACAGCTTACCAAGGGGGGAGGCTACGGCGTTGGCGGGGGATTCAACCCGAGGTATCTCTCACGGGGAGGGACATCCCGCCACCCACATTCCTACTCTTTGCAGTGAGACTTACAGAAAACCGCCTTGAAATTACTTCTGTCTTTTCTCATTCATTTAAAAATCCGGGTCTTTTTTTCCACTTTTTTTTGAATTCTCAGCCCATACTTTCTTTCGCGTAATTGTATCAGAAAACCGCCTTGAAATTACTTCTGTCTTTTCTCATTCATTTAAAAATCCGGGTCTTTTTTTCCACTTTTTTTTGAATTCTCAGCCCATACTTTCTTTCACGTAATTGTAGCAAACCTCCTGTCTTCCTCCTCTTACATGGTATAATGGCTGGTATTTTGCATTAGGATGCTAAAACGGGAAGTCTGGCTGCCTATTGAATATGTTCCATTTTTTTAATTTTCGCCTAGCATCGCCATTGTATGCCAAAAGCTCGCTTCCATTTGACTTGATGTAGTGCTCGTGCATAATGGCAATTTCCTCGCTTTTGTACCTTGTGATTGCTGTGTTTTCAAAGCCAGCTGTAATGTGATACGCTTGAGCGAGAAGCTGGCTGTAATTATTTTCCTCGCCCGGAGAGAACAGATGTACTCTCTTTTGCATTTTGTCAAAGTCCTTGATGCCGTATGCCACGTACTGGGACAAATGTTTCCTCTTCGCTAAGCTCTCACAACCGCTTCCCAGTAAAGCTACCATGTGCCAAGGCTCTATCGTTGATTGAGCTGAGTCAGCATGAAATGCATCTAGCAGATTTGCATCTGCTGCCCTTGCCTGAAGGAAAAATTTGCAGAAGCTGTAGCAAACAATGACGTTCAAGATGTGGGAAAAGCCACATTTTTAAGATAAAGCTTCCATGAATTCCAGGGGCGTGATGCGCCATTCTTTCGTGAAACCCTATCTGAGAACCTTCAATCGATAGGAAATTTTCCTTTGACGCCGTAAATCTCGATAGAAACGATTAGCTTTCGTGCCTGTACCTCAGAGGATGAAAAATCTGTTGGCACGAGAGGTCCACTTTTGAATTTTGAATTACGCGGCTGTTAAATTTGAAAAACGAGGACCGTAGAAATTAATGGGTTTGTAGTAGGTCTGAAGGTTTACACCACTAATTGTGAGTGCAGAATGAAGAATGCTTGAAAGGAAATGGTCCATGTTGAAATCGATTAGCTGGGCTGTTGGCTCTTCTACCGCCCTGCTTTATTTCAGGACCTGGTGCGGATCGTGAGGGAGGTTGCGGTTCTATGAATTTAGCTAATCGAATTTATGCTAATGGACGAAAATTGAGTTATGCATCCATCCTGCATAAATTTTTACTATGCTCTATGCCCCGTATGCCTTAAGTGTTTCTACTATATCCTTCTAGAAAAGTACATGCAAAAAGAAAGGGGAAAACTACCAAAATACCTTCTTGAGACGGCTGTGTAAAATATGATTTTCCTTCCGTACATTCCCTCTTCCATTATCTCATTATCTTTGGGCTGGCTTTTAAAAGCAGGTCTGTGCAATAGCACGACCCACATATGCATTTAGTTTCGCTAAAAAATTTAAACCTGGCGCTGACTATTATTCATCTCGGATTAATTTTGTAGCCCAGGTACTCCCGCTCTCCCTCATACAATGGACGGATGATTGGAGACTTTCTCTTTTCTCTATATGAATGAAAAAGTTACTTTCTCCTCTTCCCTCCATGTGAGTCAAGCCAGCACCCGCCTGCTTTCACTTTTCACCCGAGAAGCAATAAAGTTTTTGTTCAATTTTTTCAAAAAATTCCTCTTGTCCAACCACACACTATATGAGAATGAGCGTGTGTCTACTCACCTACGGCCATTACTTGACTCCACTTTTACCATTTAAAGTGTAGTAACCATTACCCATGTCGTGTGCTTTCTCCATTCATTGTACGGTTCCGTTGCTTGAATCTTTACTCTCTCCGATGCTATGCATTCATGTTAGTACTTCGTAGTCACGGTGCAGTACTTTCTCCACACTATGTGAGTTCATTCAGTCTCTGTAGAATTTCTAATACAGTTACTAAAACTCCTGCTTTCTCTCGACGAGATCACTGAAAGTTCCGACTCGTGCTGTGAGTAAATGCTGGGTCTGACATAACGGCAAGTGCCCAAAATTAGATCCATGTGTAGCAGCATGGCTTCCATGTACCACGCAGCTTCCTCCGAATAAGCCCGATGACGTCATTTCCGCAATACCAATGGACCATGATCTCATGATGTGAATGGAGCTGAGTTGCTCCTCTTTCTCTTCTTCAACTTGCTTGTTGTAAGTGTTCTACAGGTGAATTGTAACTGGAAGACGAGAAATTGCGTGCGTGAATGCAAGGAATGGTAAAAATTCAAAATGGAATCATCCACAACATTTAATCTGGAACGAGCTCCTCGTTTACTTCACTCAGATTATGCTGACGATGATGAGTGATGAGGAATTTTGTGAAAGCAACACGTGGCCGTCAATTCCAAGCGAGAAAATTGCTGGAATAACAGCCTGAGCAAATGACATGTCTCAAAGCTCTAATGAACCCAGTAGGGCTACATGAGCACGAACTGGCGGCATAGCTAGAGAAAGTGGTAAATATTAGGTTCACTAGTTGGGAAATGGTAGTGAAAGTAACATCAGAAATGACAGGAATTAAGACTCCACGGTGGAGAAAGTGAAGGGAGAAATGATGAAAACACACGCAGGGGAAAGCATCATGGGTGATATTTTCCCACGAAGAATAGCCCCATGTTGCCCTGTTTTTGACGTAGTTTCAATTTCCAGCCTGAATTAGATTCATGGTTGATTCTGATTCGAATGGAGAGGAAATAAGAAAGAGAGGATTTGCCCTCTGCGAATAAAAGATTAGGATGAAATCTCTTTTCAGTTCCGATGAAAAGGTTTATTCTTTGCACACACTCAGAGCAAGATGTAAAAAGTTTCAGTAACTTTTACGTCATCCAAGGGCGTGATACGACCAAAGCCTATGAACTCGTATGGTTTTCTACATACTAGAAATTGATTTTCGGATTGGCTAACCGGCTAGAGATGTGTTTTTTCTCAGGGTTTGACTACTGTGAAATGCTCTCAGGTGGTACTTGGGAACGATTACGGCCTCATTACGGCCTTGACGTAAAATTTTCCTTTGGATTAAATAAATATGCCTTTTCATGCCCCGGAAAATCAAGTCGGCGAACGGTGGAGAAAGTTAAGGAAGCGGTGAAAGTTCCATGCATGATATTTCGTTGCCCTTGGCTGCCACAGAGCCATCTTAAGGTTTCCGTTCGCCTAGACCCTCTTAGACAGTTATTACTTTTGCCCGAGGATGAGGAGCGGAGTAAATTGCTTGCTTGACCAAGTTACATAATTGTATTCCACTTACAAGGGGAAGGAAGCTCTCGGGGAGACGCAGCCGCTGCCACGGCAGCGGCTTAAAGTCTAATCTTTTTGTGCACTTGCCTCTCTTCTGTTTGCTTTATCTCTCCGTTACTTTGTCTTGTATAAGTTTACTGTTTTAGTTTCGGTTTCGCAGATCCGGGTCTATGTTATCCAAGCAGCGGAGCTTCCTCCGTATTAAAAAACTTTCACGGGTCTATTTTCTCCCAGACACACAATCGAATGAGTGAAACCTACGGAATAAGTGGTAGTTTCGAACTCTTGCCACCAGAACCTTGAATAGACCCAACTCCTCACCAGAACCGTGAACAAAGACAAGGCAGGGTTTTTGCTTTGGTTCAAGACAATTTCTGGGCTTGCACTATGTCTGTTGCTGAGCTCGAGACGCTATTTTGTATCCAGTCGAATTTTCCCTCCTACCGAAGTATTGAATCCTTCTTAGCATCCAAACAGAGGGAAATTCAAGTTGGTTCAAGCTAAGAACCTGTTGCTGCTGGCTCTAGCCTGGCAAAAGCGTAGAAACTCTTTGAATTCTACCTCCTTTTCTTGATAGAACAACAGCCTTTCTTTCCATAAGGCAATGGGCAGAGAATGTAGGTAAACCAAAAGGAAAACCAGACTAGGGACTCGGAAGAGAAATTTACCTCCAGTAACACATTAAACGAAGGCATCAAATCTAGCCATTACGGGAAATCTAACGTGAGTGAATTCACCAGAGCGGAACAGTAAAGCAACGTGATCATCAAACAAGTTCATTACAGCTGGAAGGAGATAAAGATAGTCTCCGTTTACGAAACTTTTTCCTTCCAGAGAAAGCACAGGAGAAAGCACAGGCTTCGATTACAAAGGCACGTACACGCTTTGTCATGCATGAAATACCTTACGGCTCGTTGCCTGGAACGATCCCGAGGCTTTCACGCAACAGAGGCACGGCAGACCTTGACCCACTTGGAGAAAGTCTGCAAAGAAGAAAAGCAGGTGAAAGGCGCGGTGAAAGCGGCGAGACTTTCGCCGCTTTCAACCGAAGTCAAAAATCTTCAGAAAATTGAAATTTCGTGCGAAATCCCAGATATAACACTGGTACTCGCCGATCTCCAACTCGTAGCTTAAGGCATGGCACAAGCTTCAGTGGAACCGAATCCCAGCTTTTATCTGAAGAATTGTCAAGGTTGAAAATAGGATGACTTCTCACAACAGCAGTATAAATAGAATAAAGGGGTTGTACAAACACTGGAAGAGAAATCACAAGACGTTTATGACAGGAACAAGGTCGTAAGTAGCGTAACTTGTAAGTTGCCAGAAGGAAGTGGAAATATCGCAGATTTGACAGGGGAAACATCAGGGTTTGATTCAATTCAAGGGAAATTTATTCATTTCAGAACGTTGTTTTGTGATTTGACTTTATACGACGGAGAGGATTGGTTGAAGGAGGGAGGAAATCCAACAAGTTTTTCCAACAATCTTTCCAAATCCCTCCTCGTCTTGAAGAGAGGAATCCGGAAGGAGAGGTTTACTAGGAGATTGTCATGGGCTGGT
>VRMD01002413.1:0-13319 GCA_009872375.1 Sminthurides bifidus | reverse complement strand
ATGCCCTACTACATGCTACAAGACTATACAACCAATGAGCCCCCAAGTTAGCCAGCTTCCTCCCCCCCTGCATGATACTAATGAAGATAATCTGGCTCGACGGAATGTTATTACGGTAACGCATGCATGGAGCCATTGCCATTAGGCTGGTGAAAGCTCTGCGGCGCGTATGTGAAATGTCGTGTCAAGGAGTACTTTCTCCTCCACCTACGTACCTGATGATAATGGTTAATCAATGGAGATGAAAGTGGCGGCTGCCATTTAGCCTGAGAACTGATAAATAAGCGAGGAGAAAAGCATCATGTGTACTTGATGGCCGACCCAGTTTGTCAGCCCAGCCACAAGCCATTTTCAATCTCAGTATCAAATCCTTTCACCTGGGGCATGAGAAGTAACAACATGCGATAATGTCCTCCGGGCAACCAGCTTGTTTGAACCACATATTTGACTTGAGTTCCGATTCCTCCCGCCCCCAGCCAGCAAGCTAATGATGTTGATCAAAGTCTACCAGGAGGAGTGTACATCACCTTTGCTGAAGACTAGAGACGGAGATCCTAAATCAGATTCAGGCTTTGGAGCCACAAGCAGGAGCTCACTCAAAGTCAAAGAGGTAATACATGAGATTTCGGCCCAGACTTGAATTTACCTCCGCTCCGCCGTCGTAAATTAGAGGAAGTAAGAGCATTGTTAGAGGGAGAGGAAGTTGAAACGAGGCGGAACGGAGAGTAACTCATTGCGATAGAAGAATGGATGACGGTAATGGAAATAGTTTGTGTAAAATTAGGAATCGGAAACATGAGCTGATCACCGATAGACAAGATACTTCCGTGGAATGCCTCCGGCTTTCCCAGTAGTGTATTTTGTGACAAAAGTTGCCAGTTGTGGGTAAATAGCTGGAGGTTGAACGCATTTTCTCCAACAGTAGGACCCTGGGTTGGCATTTTGCTACAGTGAAATTATGCAAGATTATGGATCGCAGAGCTTGTTACCGGAGATTGCTGATAGGGAAATAAGTTTGATAAGCTGGGAAGAGCGAGAGAGAGACAGAGTAATTTTACAAGACTCCGCCAAGGAGGTAATGGAGCCGCAAGTCAAGATGGAAATATCGCTTTGGCGGCATACAAATTTTGTGGTTACTTTTGTTGTCAAGTTTAGAGTTTGGCCGGCATAAATCATGGCTGAGATACTATTTTAGAAAGGCGGAAGAAGAAATAAAATAGACTCCGAGTCAGCATTAGAGACTGTAACCAAGGGCAGAAATGTGAGCTAGACAGATATGGAAGTGGTGGGGAAACTCTCGACTTACAGCGTAGGTGGATCTTAAGCCGAAGTGAGCTTTCGAGCGAATCACGCGACTAGCCGCTATGTTGTGAAAGTTTTATATTTTACAGGTTCATGTACCTGCTTTCTCTCGTACTTTCACTTGTGAACTTACCTTTTACTTGAAGAGGCTGCTGTGAGCGATATGCATGGAATGTGGAGAAAGCAAGCTTTCACCTTCGAGCATCAACTCTCGTATGAATCAAAGCTCTAGTAGGTAGCGCTTATTGCATTATTTCACAAAAGGAGATTTTCTCCCGACTTAAGCGCACTGAATTAGAGACCGATGATGAAACAATAAAACTTTCGCTTTCCCAAAGGAAGTCGTAAGGTAGCAAGTAAATGGAAGAGGAAGCCGGTGAAGGATTGGAAAAAAGAGATGAGGAAATGACAAAATTCTTTTCAGTAGTAAGTAATTGAATTTAACGTGCCGTGCTACACGTAGTTAAAAAGCTTCCACTATAATTAGAACCGGAAGGGTAGAAAATATGTCGGGGTTCAATTTGTGCTTTGGGTCTTGTGCCTGGATGCAATGTAAGTAACTTGCTCTCGGGTTCGTTTGTACCTTGAGAAGTGAATTCAAGTGCTTGGTATAATCGCCAACATGTGCAGGTTCACTTGTACTCCCTAATGAATGCGAAGGAGGTTGTTGAAATTATAAAAGTGGAGAAAGTAATTTCACCATGAAACTCACATAGGGGGTTCCCCCCGTTTCGTAACCCCTAAATATGTGAAATGAGCCTATTGGGGCGTGAAAATGGATTGATTTGATTACCAAGCGAGTGGGGTGATGATCGAGGTAATTAGGGTTTCGATAAATGAGATAGTTCAAGTGTAATTGAAAAAGTTAGGCGGGTGGAAGAAGAAGAAAAGAAGGCACATAACTGGAAGGACGGATATGAGAAAGACGACTGGTTGCTCAAAGTTATTGACTAGAAATTAAATGGGAAGAGTTTGAGGAGAATTATACGGACGGAAAATGATGATGATGACGGGAAAAGCGATGGAGAAAGTACAGGAGGTTGGAATGGGAGAAAGTTTAAGTTATTGAAACGATTTCGCTCGAGTGGTTAATAACAGTTTTGGTGTGACTAGTGCAGGAAATTATTGCCTCGCAGTATATATAGGTGGGCTGAATGATTGGATTGGGTGAAAGTGGTGAAAGTATTTGATAGAGGTAGCCCAAAAGTAAGAATCGGGCTGTACGGGGTACAGTGCAGAGCCAAAGGGGAGAAAGCGGAATAATCGGTGAAAATTATTTCTTGCCACTCATTCTTTACTCATTTCCTGGCATTAGGGTGCTGAATTTTTTCAATACCTCCTCCTCTCTGGTGTAACAACTGGTGAAAGCAGGGTTGATTGAAGGCAGAGAAAGTGATTTTCTCCTTCACACAAACGCTGCATCACCACCCTTCCGTGTGGCACTGGAGTTGAATTACCAGCACGTTTATGCAGGCTCTTTACTATACGAAACTGAATGGGGACTGGCACAAGCTGATCTATGATGATGGGCTGGTGCGGTAACCTGACTACTTGAACTAAAGATGTTGGAGAAAGTTGTACACCAGCACCCAGTTTCGCCAAAGTGGTTCCTCTAGCACGCGTCCAACGCTAAGTGTATAATGCCATCCATTTTGACTAAGTGGTTTTTTATGTTCTCCTTCAGCAACCATCATCCAACCTCACACATAATGCAAGATAGTAATGAATGCAGTCTGGAAGTAAAGAGGAAGTACGGTGAAAGCAGTGAAAGTGCACGAGTACAAAGACGCAAAACTTTTTTGACACCACTTGCATAATCTCATCCTTGTAATCCTATTTCGCCTCTCTTTTTAAGTAAAAGTCGCCCCAGAGGGAAATTCAAAACCTTGTTATTCCTTATCAACTTTCTCAGTACATGATTTAAGGGCTTTGACAAATTCAAAACTCAAAGTCGAAAAGTAGCTCACTCAAGAATTTTTAATTGTCCCTTTTTTCAAAACTTTTCATAAATTTTGATTGATTTATGTTCATGCACACTTCCTGAAAAGGAGAAAGTCCCACCAAATCCGCTGATTTACTTCCCCTTGCCAGCGGTACCAAAGGATGGGTTAAGGGTTACCTCCCGTGCGTAAGTCGACTTAAGTAGATTAACCAACTTAATTAAACTCTGACCCCAGGGTGTTTCGAAGACCTTTATAGCTTAGTTGAATTGAATTTCAACTTTGAATTTCTCACACCACGGTTAGTTGCTGTATCGCAGAAACTTAAGTGAAAGGATTTTCTCATTTTCCACCCGTTGAACTATACACAAGAGCTGGTTACACTAAGCAGAAGTCGATTACGCTAAGCCCAGCTGGCTCTGATACATGGCACCGAGGCTTAAGAAAGAAAGTTGACTTGTAATCTCCTCTGACGGATTCAGCAATTACCAAGATCCCATTATTCATTAGGGAGTTGGAGACGGCCTGATCGGTTTGCCTCCGTGGCCTATGGGGGGCGAGGAGAAAGTGGAGAAAGTAATCCCGATAATATCAAGTATAAAGCCAACGCAAAGCACATGATCCGTGGCTAGTGTTATTGGATAAATGGTGTGGAGAATGGCTAATGTTTTGCAAGGCACATTTTTCACAGCAACCAAATGCGAGATGGGATCAGATGTTACTTGAAAATGATTTCCCGGAATTGTTCTATTATACGAGACTAACCATTGGTGCTCGGCGTACATTGGACCAGCAACTCACTTTCTGTCCACTATCGCTCTCCTTCTCACCCCCCCCCCCCCCTGCTCCTTTGTGATTGTACCAGTTCAGGAACTGGGCTTGAAAACTTGCCTTTGTCCATTGTGGCCAAAGTTTTATTCTTCGGTGACGTCAATCAGAAACTTAATTTCCCAGCACTAGACCGTGAAATGGCCCGAACCAAATTCTGTTAGGCTACAAATAGTCCGCCATTAACTCCCAACGTGAATACCCTACATCATTACAGACTCCATTTGCACGCCTGGGCTTTCTCCCTCCGTTGCTCGTAACTTGGTCCTGCTGGTAGACGCTTTCTCCTTTTGGTGAAAGCAAACCTCACGCTTTATGAACTCCGCTTTGTCTTCCATCCGCACAAACATTTCAGACTGACGGATACAAATCATCCAAGCGTTACCGTCAAATATAAAGATAACACCTTTCCCCTATAAAAGATTCTTTGTATAGCCAAATCAAAATTGGAGTTTGTAGCAGCAAAGCAAACAAACGGAGATCAAGGGAAACAAACAATGTGAGAGCACAGGTGCATCGGAGGGAGCAAGACTTTTTTAAGGATTTTCCTAAGACGGAGATAGCACCAGGTCTTGGAGAAAGTGCCGTTAAGTCCCGACCCAGTAAGTGAGTTTCACAAGGGTGAGTTGGTACAGGAGGCATTGCCCGTATATTTCACCCACGATTAGTATAAATCATGCAAACTATTTGCAACAGCTGCCTCCTCGTGAGCTGGAATCAACGAGTTTATAAAGCCAACTGCTTTTTCTCCACGGTAACAATTTATTTACCAAAGAAGCTACAGGGATGACAGAAGGGGCAAAGGGGAAACAAAGTGTAAAATTCTCATCATCTCTTCTTTTACCGCCTACGCACCGCAGATGCGGAAAACTAACTGGGTCTGAAAATATGAACGTTTTTTTTGAACGTTCCCTTTTTGAGTGTAAATTCAAAATGGCGGTTCATGCCCTCTTGGACCTTATGCTGGAGGCATTGAGATGGTGGAATGTTAAAAGAATGTTATTTTGGTAATTTGGTTTTCGGGCACTGCCTGATGCTAAGTTTTAGCAGCACCCGTCCAAAGGCTTTTAATTTGAAAGCTTTAGAAGCTAGCTGCTATTGAAGAAGTCAATTTTACACCCTTCAATGGAGGCATACATGCCTGTCTCCCGCAGAGCCGTTACAAAAATTTCGCAACGGCTCTACAAGTTATACAAGCCACTGAAGCCGAATCTGCAATTGATTTCTCAAAGGGTAGGGGGTACATATTGTCTTGTCAGCTCGGATTTGAATTTCGGCTCCACGATCTTTCATCCCATGGTTTCCATGTAAATTAATCACATGAAAGTATAACACAGCCGGCAGGGCCAGACCACGCGTTGAAATTTCAATGTGTTCAGGGCATGGGTTCTGCGGTTAGCGATTTGGTAAAGGGAAACTGTGCATGAAATTTTTGCATGGACGGAAACCCTAGGTTATGTGATGACGGCTCGTAAATTTCTCCAATGATGAGGTTGCAGTACTAGTACTAAACCACTGCAGTGAAACTGAAAAAGGCTGTCCATGTTCATGGCTTCGTTCGGCGTGGAAAGGAGTAGAATTCTTCTGGGGTGAAATCAACTCAAAGATTCGCTATTGCCAAAAACAGAAGCAACTTATGCGAAAACACAAAGCAAAGCTGCTTCAAATCAGTATGCCCCGAGGGAAAAATCCGTCAGGATCGTACACGCTTCCAGACTGCAAACAAGGGACTTGTCTGGTGCTAAAAGATAATGAGGTGTACCAATATTCCGCGATGATAACAGCCTAACCTATTTCCTAAAGCAAAGTCATTGCGGACTACTGCATTAGCCTTGCATGCTTTCGTGCGATTAGACAATGGTTTGCTGTTGTGCGACAGGACAAAGCTTAGATGTACGGGGATGAATACAAATACCGCTAGAATCGAATGTTCTAGTATTTTGCTTGTAAACCAACTGAAGTAGCTTTTGGAAGATTCTATTTTCCCGCGTTGAACCAACCTTTGAATTTATGGACCGCCAAAATGTTTGCCTAGAGGCGAAGAGGATGGGAAATTGAATGCTTGTATAATGAGTCACCTTGTGAGAGCAACCTCTATGGCCTGGGGTTGAATGGGAATGCGAAAGGATTTGGTCAAATTGCATTTTCTCAGAAAGGAAGCAACCGATGGATCATTTGATGGCCTCCGGCTATAAGGACTTGAACGGAATCGAGTCAACAAATCCAATAGCTTTCGGCGTCATATCAGCTGCAGAACAGTAGTGTCCAAGGAATTGTTTCAGGCTAGCAGTTGACAAAGCAGTGTAAAATGTCAAAGAAGAAGTATGTAACTGCTCCATGATCCAGGTCAGTTGATACCAGCAAATTACAATGGCTGAAATTAACGCCTGAGGCATGTTTGAAAAGGTCGGAGCAGGCTGACCAACGGGCTCGAGACCACTAGGGGCTCGTTGTCCCAAGCCCAAGATTACGTCCTAGTATTTAAAGACAAGATTTTGGTTAGTTAAGCTAAACTCTATCATTTTTTCTAGTACCTTTGGATTTCTTGGACATACAGTCATCCGTGTTGAAACCTTTCACGTTAGTTAATTGAACCCTTTAGTTACTTACTGGTCGTCAAAAATAATTGGTCATTCTAATTTCGTTGCTGAAACAGAACCACGCAGATATGTGCTCTCATACACGGTTTCAAATCACATCTTGTCACTAAACAGCCCCTTGATTAATTACAATGGGGTTTGTTAGCTCACATTTGCTGGCCGAGGGATCCCAACCGAGGGTTACGCCATGAAGGATGCGAGTTTGCAATTTATTTCACGTTGTTTACCCAAAGTAATTAAAGACGAGCTCGTTAAAGGAGAAGGGGTTTGTGGACGTCGTGTGGCGGAAGCCAGGGAAAGATTCGTCCACTTGTTATATAAGGCAAGATGCCATGAAACCTCAACCGCAAGACTAATTACAGTGGTTGTTTCGCAAGCTCCCGTTTCAGACTCAACCCACCATTCCGGTATAGGGTAACTGCATGGAAAAATTATCCAGCCTTCCTCTCTCTGCTTTTACATCAGTACCCAAAAGGAATTAGGACGAACGAAGGCACTGCCAGAGACAGATGTGGTCTGGTCCCAGCTCCGGAGAAAGCGGAGAAAGCATAAGTACGAATACTATGCAATTGAACTGTTCAAATGGGCTGGAGCAGCGGTTGGAAAAGTTTTCTCGTCGATAAGCAGCGGGATGGAAGACTGGAGCAGTCATCTTTTCTTGATGAAGACATTGGTGGTGGAAAGTACGAAAGTAAAGTTAAGCGTGGGGGCATTACGAAAGTTTGCACAAGTTAGTTCAAAATAGTAGTTTACCTAATTAGCCACAGTTAAATGTGCGTTTCGAGGACAAAGTAAACATTGAAAAGTTGCTCACTTAAGCCTTATGGCGATTGTAACTCAGAAGATGTAATTAACTCTGCGTGTGGCAATCCAAATGAGGGTGAGGTTCTAGCAAAGGCAGCCTCAGGTTCGCATCTTTCCTCCACCGCCCGCCTTTAAAAGACAAGAGCAAATTGCGACCCAATGTTGGCAAATCTGCACCAAGGCAGTAAACTCCACAGCGGAAGTAAAATAACCAACGTGGCATTCTCCCGCACGCGTATTTGTCTGTGCCAACTGCAAAAGAATGTACGACGTAATTACGCAGTTTAGTATAGAAATAGTAAAATGAGCCAAAGAACGGCACTTTTTCTCCTCCAACAGCATATGCTTTTGTAGCCCCGGTTAAATGACAAGATTAGCCTTCATAATGGACTAGCCAAAGAAGCTGTTTGTGACAGTGTGTTGCTATAAAATCTTTTTCCCTCATGTTACTCGTGCATGTGTCTTTACATGCGTGGGATTCAAAAACATCCAAAACGTTTATTCCTCAAGTTGGAAGAATGTACATGGTGGAGTTCAAATACGTAATTTCTCGCTCTGCTATTGCCAAACTTTTGTGTTACCATTGCCCCAGGCGGGGAGTTCATTGTGTATCACGTCCAAAAGTTTGAATTCCACCTCGTACGGAAGTATTCTCCGAAATCAGACAATCGTTTGATACACCGTGTCCTCAACTCTCTTCGATAACGTGTTTAGCACGTAGACCTCACCCCTACCATTTACCACAGCTCCGTGACCAAACAACCTTGAATAATTTCCACCAGGTGGGCTAACAAGTCATTCGATGACATTCAGCCCAATATCTGGGGTAGACACTGAGATTTGACCCGGTAGAGCGGAAATGAACAGCAGGGTATGGCGTTTGGCATTGGTAGGCATGTGGCTTCGTGCCTGATTTCTGTTTTCCAGCCACGGAAATAGCTTGGAAGATTACTTACCATGGGCTTGACTTGTGACAATATGTCAAGACATTGAAGCCAGTCAAGTGTATGACTGGTTCCTGATTTTCGACACGTCTTGGAAATTTTGCAACAGCTGTGTCTTGTAACACCTACGGTTGGATGGAAATTGACTGAGGAACAAAACCCCGATATTTTCTTCAAACCAAGATCACACGTCTGTTCCCTCACCCGTGCCTTGTCCCCGTCTTGCCAAATGCAGGCGAAATTAATTTTACACCATGTGTTGTATGTGAATGAACCATCTCAATGTAAGACGAACTGAACAGTTTGAACAGACCCTGTGGTACATCCAAGGTTCTGCGTTCAACGCCCTTATATTTACGCTTTTTTCAAGCTTTTTTTCCAGCTTCATGTACCTGCCTGCGGAAAGCAATGGAAGAGCAGATACTGATGATACGACCAGAAAAAGCGAAAAGGCTCTCGAAAAGATAGGTGACATTAGGAATGGGGGGGGGGGGTGAGCGTTGCCAGGTGTAAATTGAGATTTTCTAAAAGTGAAAGGATGAGCCTGAGGTAGGAATTAGTTCAAATTATGCATCTAATTCAATGACTTGCGAACGAGGAAGTCACCTTTGCTCCACTTCTGAATGGAAAACAGACGACCTTAATCCAGCCATTTCGCCCCTTGTTATACCCCTGAGTTACCACAGGCTAAGAGACGTGCCAGCTGCGTGTGAGTTATTGGCAGTATTATATTTAAAGCTTTTCGCATGCTTAAGGTCCACTAACAGGATGACGACCCGTCGTAATTCACTTATAAGGCTATTAAAGCTTCCAGGCAACTCATTGCTACGCATTGAATTTAATTTATTAACATGGGTCGAAGCCAAGGAAAGGGCTCTGAGCCCACATTTTATTCTCCGGCTTCACTCACTCTCCAGCTCCCGAATACCAATTAAGATAACTCATGGTCAGATTTACGAAGCTGTTGGAATATAGATTATGAGCACGAGGGAAAACTAGCAAAGAAGGGAAATACTGGTAGGACGGACGACTTCCTTAGTGGGATTTTTTTTTCAATCCAGAGCAGGATTGCACTGGAGAAGAAAACTCCAAGGCGTTCAACCACCCTGGTAAATCATTTCCCGTCCGAATGTTTTTGCAACCGAATACACGGCTTGAATAAAGGAGCAGGAGGGAACCAGCGGTTGTTTCCCATGTTTACGTGTTTCGCCTTATTTAAAAAATTTCACGAATCCAGGCACGTGATTGAGCCACCACCAGCGGAAGTAACGCAGACAGAAAAGGAAACAAGTTGCACAGGGGCATTAAATCTTGTTCGAGAAGAGCATCCGTGTGGACCCTACCTACCACGTTTATTATTTCACTCGGAGCTAAAACAGTAGTTTATTGTGGCATAAAGTGTCTGGGGTTTAGTGCTCACCACTCTTCCGTCTTCTCACTCGCCTTCAGGCTACGGGCGAGAGTTGATTTACAAGAGCATTCTTGCGGTAACAAAATTCACCAAGGTGTCAGAATTCAATTTAATCCTCGCAAAGTTTAAGTTAAATCGAAAGAAATTTATCGAACCCAAGGGTGTCGTAAACTTTTTACTTGCTGCGTGTCTCCTCGGCACCAGCCTTCGCTTCCTCATCAAGCGTCAAGTACACGTAGTTTAACCAACTTTCTCTCCTCGATTAGAAAGAAAGAGCGGGACCAAACACAAGAATTAACTTTCACCACCCGCAAGTTGTCATACACATCTTGTGCTCGCTCTACTTACCCTCCAGTAGTAAAATGCCTGGCCAATTTTATGCCAAGTTTGAGCACCATGCATATACTGGTTCCGACGCCTTGGCTTAGATTGTCAGGGTGGTAAACAGAGCCTGAGAGAAATGTTGGAGAAACCAAGCGGCACGCACAGGCCTGAACATGAGAAAGTAAAGATTTAAATTGATTCAAGAACAGGAACGACACGTCGTAAATCATCAAGTGTTAGAGGGCATTTACTTTCACGACTTAAACAAGAGCTTCAACTCTCCTTTTATTTCCAATATGAGGTCTGCGAGAGAAAATTGTTTTTCAACAGGGGCGTGTCACACTTGTTTTACTAGCTTTTTCTACGTGGTACACTCCAGGTGAAAGGTCATCGTTACGAAACAAAAGACCGAGGCGATGGCCACACCTTGATTGGGTAATTGCACCTTTCAGGAGTTCCAACCCCCTGATCTGCTCCCTTTGTAAAGCTGTTTTGCACCTGAAAGGCAACTTGCAATGACACACATGTCCCAAATCTTCTCAGTCTCATTCAAATAGTCTCAAAGGTAGACAGGTTCAAAGTTTTAGTATTCTGACAACGAATTGCTGTCGACAATTGCAAGTTTAAGTACAAAGCAGCAGGGGCTTTAGCCACCAGTAGAACCAGAACCAGCTTTCGGTGAGAACAGTTGGGATTTACGTAACCACTTTGACTTTTCTCTTTCATGTAAAGAGCAATTAGACCTTCTAGGAATTTGTCGGTCATTGGTCAGCAATTTCCAATTGAATTTCCCACGGTCATGGAGATTAACACCCCCCCCCCCCTCCAGAGGACTCAGACTGACCTTTATCGTTCTCCCGATTCCGAGCCATGAGTTCATTCAAGATTTTGCATCAGCCTAATAGATTACGAGTACCGCCATCTCATCCTTCCAGAAGGTTCCGTGCACAGCCTCAATCAAACCCGAATCCATGCTGAACAAACGGAGGAGGGGAGATAGTGCCGCTCTAGAGGTGAAAGTTGGAGTTGTTTTGGTCGGAATTAGAAAAGCAAAAGGAATGGCGCCGGCAGGCACAAAAAGACGAAATAAAGAAGCAAGGCATAATAGGACACGGAAAGTCGATAAAGGAGGAGAATTCGATTGGGAAAAATACTCGAGAATTGGGAACACGTTGAAGCGTAAAAGCGTGAAATAAAGGAGGAATGGAGTAGGTATGTGGGGGAGAATGTGGAACCAATATTTACCAACACGTAAAATTTCGTGGGAGATAAAGGAAACACGTGAAAAATTTCAATTTTCTTTCCGAGAACAAATTCCTGATTCATGCCAGCAACACGTCAGACAAGTGTGGCTCTGCAGCGGAATTGCGCCACCGGCTCTTGGTTAGTTCTGAAGGCCGGGCAGGAGAAAAGGAGAAAAAAAAGAAGAATAGAGAGAAAAATGAAGAAGAAAGGAGCGTTCGTAAAAAGAATTCCAAGGGCGGATGATGATGATCATCATCATCATCTCTAGTGTTGAGAAAAGAATAGAATCATCTATAGTCACTACTCACGACGACTGCCACCAGCACAACCAGGAAGCGAAGCATGACCATCGAAACTTTTGCCGCCTTGGAGTAAGCAAAGCCCTGTGAGTGAAAGCACTTAGTCTGCCTACACATCTTTGTGGAAAATAATGAGAAATTTTTCCCTGCTTTCATTTGATTTCCTCATTGGTAATTTTTTTCATCCACTACCTCCAGGTACATGGGCGAGAAATGGGCTTAATTCAGCTTCAAGGCCTGAGCTTCCGCCCAGTTAGTCCATCTGCACAAATGGGATGCGGCTTAGATATGTTGCAGGCAATGACATAATAATGCTTATCCTTGCGGAGGGAAAAATTCTCATGCCGATACCGTAAGCATGAGAGAGATTATTCAACTGAGAGTTTGTCCATTCGAGTGAAAAATACGGAGAGGAAGATGATGATGACAACTGATGGCGAGTAAGAGGCTACAAGGCGTGTAACGGACTGGAGTCCGGTGAAAGTTGACAAGAGAGGTAATGGACAAATGGGTAAAATTTTGTAAATATTGTTGGGAAAATCAATCCGGAGAGGGAAAAAACTCCCCATAAAAACTAACTCGAGTGTTTGTTCAGCGAGAGAGAAAGGAGAAAGTACTACCGTGTGTGAGTGTGTTTAGGAAAAGAATTGAAAAAAGTTTCCGTTACTCAATAATGAACGAAAAGGCCATTTCGCTAATGGATCTGAGACATAAAAAGCCATCGCCATTAAACCCTTACACGGTACATACACCTTCTGCAAGTGTCGACACGAACAACCATCTTCAGTACAATGAAGCTGAGCAAATAATCTCGAGGAAAAAAAGCATGTCGTCTATGTGCTCTGACTATCTAGCCGCTACATGGATTACCGAACCGCAAATTAGAGAATGTGTCACCTTCGTGGAAAAAAAAGCTCACGCCGATCCGAATCTATGGGGAGTTTCATCCTCTCTCTGTGCGCTTATGTACTTTTCTTTTGTGCACCTGTCGTCAATTCCAACTGATGTAATTCGACATGCTTATGCTCAAATTTCCGGTCCTTTTACTGCCAACATTTGAGTGCATATGTTGAAAGAAGTTTGAATTTCCCCCACTCAGGTGTCCTATTCCCATTACCAGGTTAGTAGTAGTATCTGACACGGTTGAAATTTACAACCCTATCGTAAAAATTGCCGCAGTACGGCACCACCGCATGTACACGTACAAAAAGTTTTTAGAACCAAGGAGCCAAGTCATGGACACCTGGGTCTGACAACCAGGGAAAAATGTAAAAAAAACTGCCTTGTTTTAAACCATTGTTCGAAATACATTAGAAAAACGGGGGAAATTTTCAGGCAACGTACCAAACTACCATGTAGTTGTCAAAGTCAGTTTCCAAAATCTTCATCCAGTAGTTCATCATCCAAAATAAAGCAAGGAGGTTTAGAAGAAACAGCCCCATTGCCGAGCCAAGTACAACATTTCAAAGTTGCGAAAGTGCTATGGCACTTAAAGGAGGCAAATCTGCTTTAGCCTCCTCACAAAAAAAGTAGATGAAAAGCACCCATAAACAGTTCGGAGAAAAAGCGAGCCATCATCTCCTGATTTGCATGGAGGAGAAACAGCTACGCTTTTTCGCATT
>VRMD01002412.1:0-13323 GCA_009872375.1 Sminthurides bifidus | reverse complement strand
GATGAGAGTACAGACACGAAATTTATGAAAAATTGGAATGTGAAGATTTATTTCAGTTGTAAAAAAGGTAGTACAATCATGAAGTACAAATGTAAAAAAGTAAATTTAATTCTAACTAGTAGAGATACAAGGACAGTTGGAAGTTGAAAACAAGTCTTGATCCTTCGAGCTGAGGAAATCAAGCTTTTGAAGTAAGGTACGAGAATAGGAACGATGCGCGTTTCCTTTTGGTCATTGGTTTGACCTGTTGGTTGATACTGGAATGCCATGTTGGTTGATGCATACGCTAACGTTCAATAATAATTGAAAACAGAAAGTACACAACAAAGAAAGAAAAGCGAGAATGTTGGTGAAAGCGAATGACCTAACGAGTGCGACACCATGGACTTGTCTGAAACACTCCAGAGGGCGGCACGAATGCCTTGCAGGCATTTGGTCACACAGGCCTTCCCAAAGATAGAGACAGAGAGATAGAGAAAGCACAGAGAATTTGTGGCTTTGAACTTTTCTCAAGACTAGAGCACACGTCTGTGATTGTTTTTAGCACTTGATCAGACGACGAAAGTTGCTCACAAATACAGTAGAGGAAAACGGTGATGAAACGAAGACGAGGAAGAAGCGAAAGATGTTGAAAGGAAGCACACTAGTTTGACGAAACAAACACCATGGCTTGGGATTTCATCAGAGGGCTACTAGGGAAAACTAGATGTGAGTTGGGTCCAGTGTTAAATGAGAGCTTAGAGAAAGGCAAAGAGTCAAAGTAAGACAGAAGGAACTTCCATGGTAGAAAAAAAGTTGAGAGGCAAAAAGGACAAAGAATAGAAAGCATGAAGAGGTCGTTGACAAGTAAGCTCTACGATTTTTACAAAATCCGACTATGACGTTCACGTAAAGGCTGCAGGCAAGCACTTGAGCGTGCATTTCCTGACCTAATAAGATTTGTCTCTTATTGAGGCACTCCGTATTCTTCTTCGGGGGCTCCATAGATAGGGGCACCAGTGGGAGCATTTGGGGCTCCATAGCGAGAGTTATCGGGAGTCTTGTAACGGATGAAGTAAACTTCAGGCTTGGATGGCTTGGTTGGAGCTGGAGTGGAGAGCTGAATTGGTGGAGTGGCATCAGGCTTCTTGAGCAAGACGTAGACAAGGGTCTTTTGCTCTGGTGCTGGAGGCAAAGGTTCAATGTCGGGTTGCTCATAAGGTGGTGGAGTTGGAGCACGGATGAACAAGATCTTGTAGTGCTTCTCTGGGACTAATGGAGCTCGTGGAGCCTTTGGTGCCTTGGGTTCTGGGGCCTCGGAAGGAGCAACGTGGACGTAGATGTGCTTGTGAACTTTTTGTTCAGCTGGAGGGTTGCAACCACTGTCGTATCCGCCGCTACCATAGCCTCCGCTGCTGCAGTCATTGTCCGAGGTGGCGGGTCCATATTGCTGAGATGGGGCCGGGGCAGCTGGTCCGTAGCTGGATGAAGGGGCCTTGGCAGGAGCACCGTATCCAGAGTCTGGTCTTGAAGCTGGGGCTCCGTAGCTTTGAGTTGGGGCTTTGTAAGCTGGTCTCTGAGCTGGGGCACCGTAGCTTTGAGCTGGAGGTCCATAGCTGGAAGTTGGAGCCTTGTAAGCTGGTTTAGAAGCTGGGGCGCCGTAGCTTTGGGCTGGCGGTCCGTAGTTGGAGGTTGGAGCCCTGTACACTGGTTTGGGAGCAGCTGGAGCTCCGTAGCTGGAAGTAGGTGCTCCGTATGACTTAGATGGGGCAGCCGGGGCAGAATATTGAGGGGCCTCATAGCTTGGGGCAGAGTAGCTAGGAGCAGCTGGAGCCGAATAGCTTGGAGCAGAGTAGCTGGGGGCAGCTGGGGCTGAATAGCTGGAGGTAGCTGGAGCGGAATAACTGGGAGCGGAGTAGCTGGATTTTGAGATGGTTCTAGTAGAAGACGAGGAGAATTCAGCCAATGGCAATCCTGCTGTCAACGTTGCAGAGGATGAAGGGTATCCAGGGCTGGTGCGATATCCGGGGAAATCGCCTGCTACCAGCATCCCAAAGGATGCGATCACCTAAAAACCAAGCGAAATGCCGTTAAAGATTACTGTTTCAATTGAAATTATATCTAAAGCAAAAAAATGTCTAATAGTGTGCTACTTCAAACTTTAACCCTTCGGTTACAACCGACAATGTGAAAAGCATTGTCGCAAAACTGAAAATCTAGTAATGGTTGTAGAAGCTGTCAAATTGACAGCAATAACAATCGCAAAAACTTTATCCATTCTAGGAGCGACAAAATTCTCTGAAAATTGCAAGCTGCAATTGTCGTCACTTGAAATCGACACTGCAACTTTAAAATAACGTGTCTGAAGGTTTGAATGATCAGAACGGAATCTGCGCTTTAAATCTGCTGAAATTTCGGAAACATGTCCTCTGGCTACGACACAGTGTAAACGATGCACTTGAGAACGGGACAGTTTGCAACTTACCAAGAGAATCTTCATTTTGAAGTGAGGGAAAAAATAGAGAAAAATGAAAAACTGAAAAACTGAAAAAAGAGAGCAAAGAAGAGATGTAGAACTATCTGTCAAATTGACAGCAATAACAATCGCAAAAACTTTATCCATTCTAGGAGCGACAAAATTCTCTGAAAATTGCAAGCTGCAATTGTCGTCACTTGAAATTGTCACTGCAACTTTAAAATAACGTGTCTGAAGGTTTGAATGATCAGAACTGAATCTGCGCTTCAAATCTGCTGAAATTTCGGAAACATGTCCTCTGGCTACGACACAGTGTAAACGATGCACTTGAGAATGGGACAGTTTGCAACTTACCAAGAGAATCTTCATTTTGAAGTGAGGGAAAAAATAGAGAAAAATGAAAAACTGAAAAACTGAAAAAAGAGAGCAAAGAAGAGATGTAGAACTAACTAAGGCTGAAGGCGAAATGTGCCGATGGAGAGGGCAGGCTGCGCTTATAAACCCGACACAAGATGACCGCGTGCCAAGAAATCTTCTGCTTGTAATCTTGCAAAACTCAAAGCATACAAAGATACGATGCGGAGCTCAGGCGTCATATAATAATGTCATTTTATGATATTGTCCTGTCTTTACAAACTCTCCCTTTCCCCTGCCCTTAAGGATGGATGGATCACACTTCTATTGACTTGGAATCGTTTGGAATTGGCCAAAGGATCGCACAGTTCACTAGGACAATAAACACCAACACGTTATTGTTTCTCATCGTTTGAGCTGGCTATAATACGATGCTGCTCATCCCATTGATCTTCCTTCCCCCAGCTCGCAATTCCTGGCCACTCGTGGCCCCATCCCTCGTCCTCTACTACCCACAGCGAAGGACCATTTAGTGCCACATTTACCTACAGCAAAGTAGCCCGCATTCCGCTGCTTCTCCTCAAGAGCGAAAATACATCCTGCGTGTACTGCTACACCTGGGCTATACCAACTGTAACAAAAATACTCAAGAATTTCTGCATTAAATCGCCTAAATTTTAACTTTTTTCGAAAAATTGGCTACCTGAATTTCTGAGAATTAATTTCGAATTGCATAACAGAAACTATCTGCTTATGGAATTTTAACTGCATATGCCTCAAGCTACTGAAGCAAGGCAGGATTAACGCAACGGCGTTCTGAACTGCTAAAAGAGCTACCGAATTGCTCAAAAGGGTTGTTAGATTTGGCAAACGTTAGCACACGCCAGGAGTCAAAATGATTGATGTCGTAGGCCATGTCATTGAGACAGTTCGCGACAATTTTTTCATCAATCAAGCCATTTATGTGCAACACGTTTGATTCGATTGTCGCTCATACTCTAATGCGTAGAGTACAAGAAGAACACACATCCTGTTTGTAAACCAGCTAGGCTTCCTAAGTTGCCCATTAATCAAATTATTTGGCTGTGATCGTGGTCAAACATTGCGTTGTTACCACTAGCCCATTTACCTAGACTGTATGCGTACGTTTAAGTTAGAATGAAATCCAGAATAGTGAAGAATCAGCTGATAATAATCTTGCAATTCAAGCGAAGCATCTTTTCAATAGCTCGAAAAGGCTCAGCTCTCAATTTCTTTTTCAGGATTCTACTGTGAGCCAAAGTGAAGACGCTAAAATGTCAAATCAGAGGATTCTCGCACATGAAACTATTGTTATGAACCATTAATAGCAATAGCAAAATAGCAACCCTTGGTGGTTGGCAAACAAGGAATGCGTTCGATTGATTGGCCAATAATTCATCTTGGAGAGCTTCAGCTCAGTCAGGCAGCTTTCATCTTCTCCCATTTGAGACCCTAAGGTTGGAAGAAAAATGTGACGAAGCCACCAGTTTGGCTGTTACTTCTTCACATTTTCCCATTTATTGACATGTCACAAGTCAATTGAATTTCCCATCGAACAACTTACGAGCAGTGTAATTACAAAGAAGAAAACCTAATTACCTTCCATGATTAAACTGTAAGGTAAGTACAACTCGCACACAAAGGACCCACAGAAAATGTAGATACACGAGATGATGAAGTTGTCGGATGTCAAGCAAACATCACTACTAGATTACACTTGCAGAGGAAACTAGAAGCGCAGAAACTGTTGCGAAAGTGCGAGCGCAGATAACGTCGTGTCGTCTGTAAGGAAGCTACGTCTCAGACCGTGCGAAAAATTTTGCAACCCCCTCCAAGTTTGAGGTAATGGAGATGGTTATTGAGTTTCTAGCGGAGTTGACAAGACAGATGTATGGTGACACGCTTATAATCATTGCATCAGTAAGAGATAATTGTCATGTTCATACGACCCATGCTCGTGTCTGCATTAAAAGTCGGAGGAGATAACGGCGGGTGATGAGACCCTCACAGTCGTGAGTTGCTGTACGAGCAAATTCCACGCTCACGAACAATACTTAGAGGCGGTTGAAATAAATTCTCCAAAAAGTTAAAATCTACGACCCTTCATCCCAGGAGACAAATAATCATTCAAAGGCAGAATGTCTGAAACGATTATCTCCTAGATTGGTGTCACTTACTACCCTTTGCAAGAATTCAGCAGCACACATCTCTTTGGCCTCTGTCACCTTGGCCAACGTTTCAAGTCATTGAAAATAATGTGGAATTTGTTTACCGATTTCCTCAGCCTTCAATGGTGACTAAGTCTGCGAGTTCCTTTCCTAATTCTTACGGTAGAAAGGAAATACGTCCCCAAAATCTACCCACCTAGCTTAACGTTACGATTGTCTATGCATACTGTAGTGGCGATGGTCCCAAACTCGTTCACACGGGTCAGTTGATCCGTGGGAAGTCAAAGGTTTATAGATACTTTTACTAATCTCAATATCTCGCAATACTACTCTGCATTCAGTGATGGTCGATACATGTAAGGTGAGCTTGTGTTTATTTGTCATTTTTGAATCGTCACAATAATGATCATTGCCCAATTGTTCAAGTTGTAGGAAAGCTGGGCAACTGACAGATATCACGTTAAAAGGAAGGCCTTTGGGAAACTTTCACGATCTGTCCCAAAGTCTTGTGCGTTCCTAGTGATAAGGGTAACAAAGGTAGTTAGAGCGCCTTGCCAACAATTTTTTGCACATCCTGCTTGCTCATCTCCTTGAAGCAATGTCTCTTGGCACGGAAACTGAAATTTGTGTAAAACGTTTATGTAACGTGAAATGGTTTCTTCCGTAAATAGGTTGATAAATAAAGGCCAGGAGGATGTCATGGCGACGGCAGAAGAATTTCACATTAATGACACTTATAGCTCGTTCATGTACTGCTGAAAGGAAAGCTGTTTTATTTTGCGCAAATAGTTAGATAGATGCCTGCCGACTGCCAGGCATTTTATAACGTGCTATTAGCGAACAGATATTTCACCACGCTCATTTTGTGACTGATTCACAAGAACAAGAGGAAGCTGTCATATCAGTTCACCTTAAATGTCTTGCATTTTTNAAAGAGCCAATTAAGATAATGGCAGGTCGGAGTGAATCTTTTAGCGCAGGAAACATCGCTCACCAACCAAAGACGACATTTCGCCTCATGCACATGCTTTTATTTTTGCACTCTCTCAATAGTCCGAGAGGCCACTGAATGGCTGTATCAATCCTGAGCTCGTGAGACCGGTCAGTTCACTGATATTGCTCATAAACGAGATTTTTTCCAAGCAGCAAAATATTGTGTGAATTGAATCACTACGCATCTCCGTAGATGAGCACACCTTTGTAATTATTAGCACAAGCAGTTTACATCACCGAGCCCCATCGGTCGTAGCTAGGACGATACTCAACGACAACGACAGCATAGAGCATCCTGATGAATAATGCAAAATTAGTCTCAACTAATTCTTCTAACTGTCTTAGAATAACCATCAAGAGATAATTGGACGCTTCAATCACCACGATGTGAAGTACGAGGTAAATTTCTTTTATGGGACTTGAGAGTAGCGGAATGGATGCGGGAAGTAAGCGCTATCTAATGCAGGTGACGTTGCTTATGGGGTTCAGGAGCTGATTAGCCCTTGCTGACTGTGCTGTGGCAGTGAGTTTTTTGGCACAATCACGTCTAGAAAGTTGTTCATTAAGGGAAAGACTCAACCATTAATAAATCAGTTAAGATGCATTAATTACTTTGTGCATTCACAATATGTAGCATGTAACTTCAGAGTTCAAGCAAGAAGTTGCACTCATTGCTCACACTTTTCAGGTGAAGGAACTGCCATCACTCACCATCAGCAACAATGACAACTTGTGATGAGAAACGCTCGACTGCAGATTAATATGCAAGGGGAAGTGCATTAGATGCATCGAGTAAAATGGTTCTGTTGGGGTACAAAGGCGGTTAAAGCTGTCAGTAAACATGCAAATGACATGATGATTAGCAATTTGGATTCACTTGATGCAATTGTTCCAAAATTGCGAACAATGCACTGCAAAAGAATCCGGTCAGAAGAGCATCAAAATCACCTTTGTTACGACACCTGGGTAATGGATAAATGCTGCTGCCTATCGTTTTTGTGAAGACGTGGGTCACGTCCTCTTCGTGGTTGCAGCTCGCTCTCGCTGCAGATGCAAGAAGAGGATGCAATGCAGTGTCAGAGGCCACGCAGCAAGGCAGTAGTCGACCATACTTGAATAACGATCGAGTATATGGAATAATAGTTTCACCTAGAATCTCATTTATTTCGCCACAAGAGTTGGCAGATGAGTCGTTAATTTATTGTTATTAGTTTATTATTGGAGAGTGAGAAAGATCAGCGATGCGTTCTAAAAATTTGCATACTGCATTCCCACATTTTGAACTACAGGAAAATTGTTCTTTGAATGTGATCAACCAAAGCCACCATAAGAGGCACCCACTTCGTAGTAGTTTCTCTCGTTTTCAGCGAGTGCAACCTCCATTCCCATAAGCTGCAATGGCCATTCAGTCAACTTAACTGTGATATTGGGCTGTGAATCCTTGGTAATGGCATCAACAAACGTTTTGTACGGCTCCTTCATTTACCATCTCTATGCTATGCAATTGGCGATTGTTCCGTGCGCGCTGCATTACCAATGCAAACGAATGCAGTTTTCAGCAAAGAGTAACGTGATATTCTTAAACTTGTTTTCTATAATCGACTTGTTAGCATCCAGTAAAAACACTGCAGTTGACTAACGACCTTCTGTACCATCTCAAGTGTTGAAATCCAAACAAACTCACGGTGCAAGCCATTACATTGTACTGGTTAATTGCCTTTTCAGAATTAAACTGATTTGCAGCCAGTACTAAAATGAAAGCTATTTGAAACAATCTGTAGAGTTTGTTTATTTCAAGTTATAAACAATAGGCTGTACTGGCAATCAGTGAAGCACACTTTTACTCGAGTAATTAAACAAACTATCTCTCTTTCATGACAAATGAAATTGGTGTTCATGAAAATTTCATGTCTATTTTTACTAGTTTTACAAGCCGGAACTTATTCTATTTCCAAATAGGAGCTTAACCTATCAAATTAGCTACTATATTGCATCAAGCTACTTACACGGCTCGAGTGCATGATGAGGTTTGTACTATGCCGAAACAATGTGTTTCATCAGCAGGAAAAGCTATGGATTACAGCAGCTACAAAAATTCCTTGCGATGGTTTTGTTTTTTACCACTATTGAGCGATACCAGTGCTGTTCTGTGAGTATTAGTTCTTCCAAATTCTGACTAAAATCCTTTTTGAATGACTTCGACGCGATTCCACCAAAAATGATCATGCAGTCGAGTTCTTGGGGAAAATAATAAGCAACCGAACGCTTGCCATAACATGATGAATTTGTCAAACGTTTACAGTGCATTCAGCGTTCATTAAGTTTATGCCGAACGCGTGCGCCATCTTTCGACAGTCAAAGTGACAAACAAGCACATTAGGTTATCTGTGAATAGCAAATGACGTTCTAAGATGTCTCCCATTTTCATGATAACGTTTACAATGACGGCTATAGTGCCAGTTTGCAACCAGCTTTTAAAACGCAAAATAAGCAACTGAATTCCAGGTCCTTCATGAACCAAGCAGTGCTCCCAAATGGCTCATCTTTTCCACTTCGTTCTTATTAAAGAATTATTCGTACTGTTGTAGACGGATCTGATCTGATTACTTTCAGGAATAACAAGGAGATTTCCGTCACGTAATCGTCTTTTTCTTTCAGGTATTAGGTGAAGACCTTACTCGCACTTATCGGATTTTTTGTTTAAGTTCGACTTGTATTAAGTTAGATGGCTAGATGTTAAATTTTTTTATCGAAATCTGAATAATATTGGAAAGCAACCACCAAAGCTTTAAGACATATTGTTTACTATACGCGTTTCCATGTTAACTTACGGATTTTACGTTACTGAGGGCGTTCTCTATTATGGTAAAAGCTTGTTAACTTGCTGTGCTCCACTTCATAACCACTAGATGGCAAAAGATGTGATATCGGTGACTCAGAGCCAGATCTCACTTCTAAAGCTTTAGCTTCGAGGTACGAATTCTACCCTATCTTGAGTTAAGACTCCAGAAAAACCATGAATGACGTGTTTGCACCGTTTGTACGCTCGATATTTTATAATCTCCTTGCTCTAAAAGGTGCCAAGTAAAATTAAATCACCTGTACAGGTAAGACAGTCACAGCCTCTCACCTCAAATAAGCTAAGTTATGTATTGGCTACAGGTGTTCGTGTGTTGAAAACGCCTGGATGGGCACGCATGTAGCGGTTGTATTAGTTACAGTAATCCCTAAACGGAATTCTTGCATGCAAATATTGATCATGCTCCGATAAACACGTCTGCGTTTTGAATTCGGCATAATTTCCAATGTCATACAACACTGAGACGATGCGAAAATGTCGCCTTAAAAATTATTTTCACACACTGTAAATAAATAATGAATTTGTTTCTCACATATTCAGCATGCTAGTATTGCCTTACTGTTGCATTAATTTCCCTATGATACTGAAAAAAATCTTTAGCCTATGTCCCACAATAATTAGAGAAGTATCACCCTTGAGAATTTTACAATGCGTTACATTACGTGATCATGGAATCTGGAACGTAGGATATGATGCGTGCTTATTAGTAAAGCCACTCTTCAGTTTCCTAGTAGTGGTCAACCTTGGTGGTCTCCGCTCTCAATAAGCGTTCCCATGTGAATGAGTATAAAGTAAGTAATTAATTGTGATTCTGAGCACATATGAATAACAATTACCCAATTACTTGCCACGGTATCTGTCAATGGAATCTCTGGTCCCTGAATGTAGTTTGTCAAAGCTTAATGTAATCATTGCTTCTGAATACGGTGCTAAATCTCTTAACCATATTTCTACTACTGTATCTGAAAAAAAAACATGAGGGAAGGACATGCTCTTGTTAGCACTTATAATCCTGCACTTCACGAGTTCGAATTTTAATTACTACATACATAATGCGTGCATTGTGAAAAAGAACTTTTGTTAGCTCTACATAATCAATGTCAAGGACTTGGATGTAAACCAAGGAAAATCGCAAGTTGCTAATAAAAAGTAACAATTATATCAAATTAAACTGTCGCGTTTGTACTTTGTGTATAAGCTTGAAGCTCAAAATTAATTGCAGGCATGCAGAAACATGAACGTTTCGGACATTCAGGAGAAGCAGTTTTTAGGTAATTATTGAAAAAAATCAATTTTGCGTGTAAAATTACACTTTCCTCACCCAATTGCCCGAGCAAATCATGACATTTTTTACAGCATTTCAAGGACTTGGATGTAAACCAAGGAAAATCGCAAGTTGCTAATAAAAAGTAACAATTATATCAAATTAAACTGTCGCGTTTGTACTTTGTGCAGAACCATTGAGCTCAAAATCAATTGCAGCCATGCCGAGACATGAACGTTTCGGACATTCAGGAGAAGCAGTTGTTCGTTAATTATTGAAAAAAATCAATTTTGCGTGTAAAATTACACTTTCCTCACCCAATTGCCCGAGCAAATCATGACATTTTTTACAGCATTTAGTTCTGCATCTACAGTTCCCAGACATGTGTGCGCATTTGTAATGTAAATGGACTTAGAAGTTGAGCAACATAATAGATCGCAGCTAATCTAATCATGCACAGATTTTCTCTGCTACATTATGTACCATGGTCAAGAGCATTTTGTTGAACAGCCGTTGGGCCACAATGTGCTCATACAGTGTGAGATTGAACTGGACATGGGATTCAAATGAGAAAATCTTCATAACGCATACTTTTCGTGACCTACCTTTCAAAGGTTGGAAATGCTAAACATGATAAAGGTTTTACAGGAAATTAATGAAGTTTTTCAAAATTCGTACGCATTAGAATTAAAATAATAATGGCTTCACATTATCTTGATCCGGGCAGGCGGAGAAGATTGACAAGGTAGAACAGCAAAGAAACTTCTCGCTACCCATCGAAAATCCTAAAAAAAATAGTAAAGCAACTAACAGTTTGGAAATGTAAAAGCTACAATTAACGTTATCATCGCAAACAATCTTCCCTAGGCTATAGTTTTAATCCCCTCGTGCTCATTGCCAACAAGGTCAAAGCAGAATAATAGATTTTCTTCTGAAATTCAGCAAAGCAAATAACCTAGTTGAGGATAAAATTTTGCTTCCTTCCAAGCCTTGACTGTAGACGTTGACATGCACAAAGCAGAGTGAATCTGCCACGAATGATGGTGAGCCAACATGCAGTGAAAGGAGCTGTAAGGAAGATGGTTTTAGTCCTTTTGACGCTCCAGTCCAGGGTCCGAGTTCATTAAAGACCAATTAACCTTTAGGTTGTACTGATAAGTTTTGATTGATTTTCCTCGAGTGTGTAATTTAACCGTCATAAAATAGTATGAGCCATTGTTGGGTCTTTGCGAGTGGAAATGAAACAGAAAGCCGGGAAAATCTCCAAGGAGTAACATTTCAGTCAGTTGATAGTCACTGACAACGCGTGGACTTATTACCGCATAATTCGACTCTGCTCCCTAAGAAACAATTAAGATAAAGAGACGTGATTCATTTTGCCTAGAAAGCATTAATTTCAAGAAAAATGTTCAAGCTTGGCTGCTACCCTGTGTAATTCCTTTCGGACTTGATGGAATGATTATGGAAGAGAGGGAAAGGTCAGACGGAGTAGCTGGAGTAAAAAGTAATACGAAATTATAAAGTTTGGGGGAGGAAGGCCCGCCGCAACCTGTAAAAAATAAGTAGGTATCAATTCCACGAGGTGAAAAAAAGTTCCCAAAGTAGGGACTTGTATGTTGTATTATGGGGCTAGCAGAGCGAGAAAGTGATGGAGAAGGTACGATAAATAAGAAAAGATCATAAGGCTTTTTATTTGAAGTCATGAAACATGTCTACATTAAGTGAGGTGGGAGCTGGAGGGTGTTATTAAAAAAAATTATTGAACGCCGACAACATCCCCTTTCACCCTTGCCTTCCGTGCAGTCCAGCATCCAGCTATGAAGCGTAAGGAGCCGCATTGCTCAATCCATAGTGGAAAAAGGCAGGCAGGCAGGGAGATGACTTGAATGAAACTCCATAGTTGCATAATGCGCTTAGCTTGGGAGTGAATCAAACTCCATGGAGACGGTCAAGTTGTGAAGTTGTGTTGCGCGGTGCGGTGTATTGAATGACGAAGATCAGAGTGCCATGTCGGAGAAGAGTGGACGGCCGTTTATAAAATACTTGATTATAAAGCAATAAATGGACGGATGAAAACGCTTAAGACCCATTTGAATTCAAATCTCGGATTATATTGACGCAAAGACGCATCGTGATGCTAATGGGCATGAGACCAAAATCTTGGACAGACAACCGAAACCAAGTCATGTTAACTGAACTGAACGAGGTGTCTCGCACTTAATGTATTTAGACTCCTCCAAGTGTCTGATGAGAGCGCCTATACACCAGCTAGCACACTCGTTCAAGGGAATTGTGAGGCAGAGGCGAAAATTGCCTTTGCATCTGCACATTATTTTCACGATCGTTTACAGGCGTTCCAGTCTCCGCATTGTGTGTACACAAAAAGCGATTTAATTCGCATCACAGGCAGTAAACACGTCCGGGGAATTTTTCCAAACTAAGTACCCAATAGAGGTTCAAGTCATGTCGACTTAATCACCGGAGGTTAGGCACACAAAGTCAAAGCTGTCGTATAATGAGCTGGTAGCTTCTTAATGCCTCTGATGCTGTGCTAATAAAAAGCGTGCGTTTGTAAATTTAGTTTATTCGCTTGGAAAATCAAAAGGAATCTGAAAGCTAAATCGCATTTAATGAGCTCAAGTACGCCGTGTTATTCTTCCGCATATCGTCTTTTATGTGACACCAATTCAAAAGCTTTTCTACCTGACTGAATGGTGAATTCAGTCAGGCGAATTGTTGTCAGTGCAAAATTATCAGTATTTTCAAAGAGCCTCAAGAAAATTCTCATCAAACACCTTACATACTCGTCATAACGAGGTACCGTTATGTCACAGGCGGATGTCACGTGGTTTTGTGCGACAGTTTCCACACTTGCGGAGGAAGAAAAGACTCTTGCGATTCCGAACCTGATTGTGAAGAAACTACCACGACTTGGATTACCGTGGAAGAGGTGGGAGCAAATGAGGAGACGCCTCTGCCTATTTCATTAGTTTCACGAATTAAGGAAACCAGAAGAGTTTTGAAGAAAAGCCGTCATAAAGACTGATGGAGAAATGATGAACTGATTTCTTGTAATGAGTTTAAGAGTTGGCGTATACACGGGATTTTGGCTTATCGTGCCACACAAATAACTGTGGGGATGGACGATTGGAAGGACTGATGATCTAATGAGATTCCGACGGATGCTTCGTAATAATGTACAATGCTA
>VRMD01002411.1:0-13324 GCA_009872375.1 Sminthurides bifidus | reverse complement strand
AAAGAACCGTTATAGCTTGGCTTTGTGGTGGTATAATTGGACCGATCTTAGCGAGCCAAATTGCATAAACAAGATGGTAAGGGTTTTGTGAAGCAATTTCAAGAGGCTCTAATAATTCTAAGCCGATACTATGATGTTATCGGTTGAACCTCAGCATGAACTTCATCAACCAATTAACTTAATCCATGTCTCATCTGATATTTGAATTTGGTTTGCAGTTGTTCTACTCATTTTTCAAGTCCCTGATCGGGAAAGAAGTGGTGGTCGAGCTGAAGAATGACTTAGCGTAAGTAGTCGTCTAATATCGATCCGTTTTCATAATGTAACGATGGCACTTAATCGTGTATTTTATATTTACTTTTGAATTACAATATTTTTATAGCGTTATGTAGTGCCAAACTTAATTTCATGTTTCAGAATCTGCGGTACTCTTCATTCTGTAGACCAGTACCTGAACATAAAGTTGACAGACATAAGTGTGACTGATCCGGACAAGTATCCGCACATGGTGAGTTGATGGTTTAGCCTTTTGTGTTAATCTTTATTACTTTCAGTGTAATTTAAATGAAAATTGAGATATTGTTGGCATTGGGTATTTACCAAATTTCTTTCATCTGTAATGTGTGGGTCTCTCATCTCCTTCTCATTCAGAGTAGGAGACACACAGCATACACAGAAATTCATATTATCAGAACATAAGTCCAGGTCTTCGACAATTACGATTTAAGCTATAGATTACAGATTTATGATCCTCTTTGGTTTCTTTTCAGCTTTCGGTGAAAAATTGCTTCATCCGAGGATCTGTAATTAGATACGTGCAGCTACCAGCCGACGAGGTTGACACTCAATTGCTGCAGGATGCTGCTAGGAAAGAGTCAATGCATACCCGGAGCCAATAAGAGTGAGATGATCTTGGAAGTGTATGACGTATCCTTGTCTTACTATTTTGTATTTTGTATCGAAAGTGAGTGACTTTAACGAATTTACACATGTTGTGTAACAAGAAGCGAACACTTGTTTTTGTCTTACTCACCTGCCCAAGTTAACTTATCAGTTAACTTATTTTGGACCTGTGCCTGTGTCTGCAGCTAAGTTTAAGGGATGTAGCATTAGTGCAAGTATCCAAGTCCTGTGTATCTTTAAGTGTTGATGTTAAAACGTTAGGTAAGGTACAATTAAATATTTACCTAATTGACTTTAGCTTGATTTTTTCATTAAACATATTTATTTAGGCATGTAAAATGCAACGATACAAATTGTTACTCAGTTAAATTACAATCTGCACGCTAAGCTCTAAAGGTTACATTGATATAGCGAGGTCTTGAGGATTCGAAAACTGCAATCCGACAATGCGACATCCCTACTTCCTTCAAACTGTGTAGGACAACGCTTTTAAAAGCAGCAAATCTTCGTAACAAGGTGGACGAAATAGATAGGTATGCATTTGAGGTTCTAATTACGAATTTTAAAACTGATCTCATCTTGAATTCATTGAATGCAGATGTTTTGAAAAGTTCGTAGTGTACACGTGAATCCCAGGGAGCTAAGGTGTGCATTCCTGAAAGCTAATCATGCCATGTTACAACTTTCTCCAGGTAGCATTCGGGTCATGGTGAACATCAATTTCATTTTTTAATATTCTTTTAGGCGTAGCCTTAGTCTAAACTTGTACTTCAGATAATATTTTGGGTAGTGCGAGAGGAGAAAGGGGATTTCGGCACCCCGGCGAGCCTGCTGCTAAAAAACGACATCCCAAAGTCACATGTTGAATAAGTAAGTAACAAAATTTAACTCGGTCTGATGCAAGATAAAAGTGATTGTGAATGCAGGCAGACACGCCTGTTTGTTGGAGGAGAGGGAACGGAGTCCTGAGCTGAATATGAAAAGACGCGTTTTAGAATTCCTTGTGTCTGCTTCTTCGCCGCTGCGATGCCCAAACATGGTCTATGGAAAGAAAGAAAAAGGAGCTTTTTCAAGTGTTCACTTAGTATTTGGCTGGTTTTGCGAGCGGCTGGAATCGTGCCTGGATTTAAGATGAACTCTCCTGCCTCACTATAGTCTGAGTCTATACATTCGCCACCAGTTCGGACGTAAGTACATGATTTCCACTCTTGTTTTCCTCTCCCGCCAGCACTTTCTCTCAATCTAAAATGTTATCATGTACAGACAGAGTGAAAGAGATCCAAGTTTTATTATCATGTCGCCTCCTTTGCCCATCTTCCCCGTTTCTTCACAGGCATCATCTTCGGAGCAGTCTTCGCTCCGTAATCCCCAGGACTAGGAACAGAAGAACTGAAACGGTCCCAGCGTCCCGGCAAGTCACAACGAGAATTCTCACCACGCACGAGGGCGGAGAAGACAGAGCCGGAGGAGGGCGTATTCTCCGTACCAATATTCATACTTAAGCTCCTGCTTTCTCCTTCGCCAAGACTTTTCTTGCAAGCATACCCTATCGCACCACCATAGTCTCCTGCAAGGATCACATCCTCCTCTCATGGGTCCGTGAAATACGAGTTTTGCATCAAATAAAGTTTGTCGATCGGATTTATCTGGTTGTAAGAAGGCAGTAACTCCGCTGGCGTCCCATGGTGACCTGGCGTGTTCTCCAGATTATGAAGTTCAGGGCCAGAATCATCCAGCTGCTCCAACCCCGTACTATCGTCCAGAGAAAGTTCGGAACTGCAGAAACTTTCGCCTGTATGATTTCAACGCTCAAGTTAGAACAGTTTCATTTTTGTCACTGGCCACTGTTGTGTGGCTACTTCTGTTCCTTTCACCACATGAGATGCATGATATGTGTCATAATCGTCAACTGACTACTAACCTTCAGGAGAGTACGGCATGTTCGGGTTCAGAGGTTGTGACCCTGAAGGCGTGAACGGATCGTCGGATTGTCCCTCGAAGTAATGCCCTGACGGCTCTGATGAGGAAGTATCACTTTTGTGCTTTTCGTCCTTGTCCTTGGATGAGTCTTTGTCTCCTTTGCTGTCTGTGTCTTGTTTTGCTTTGCGTTGGAGTTTTTTCATTTTAGCTCGTTGATTCTGAAACCAGACTTGCACCACCCGAACACTCAGCCCTGTATCCTTCGCTAATGCTTCGCGAACCTGTGAATGCGTATATAATCGGTTGAAATACGATACGAGTTTTTGCCACCAGGCTTGAAACTTTCGAGTCGTTGCGTATTTGACCCAAAACTATGAGAATTGTGAATAATCCCTTACTTTTCGGCACGGTTTTGGACTGATTTCAAAAGAAGCTTTGAACTGCCTTCGTTGCGCGGATGTGAGGATTGTGCGTGGTCGTTTGGGTCCTCGTCGTCCGTCTCGCGGTCTACTGTTTTCGTCGCCAATCATGTCGTCGCTTCCTACAAACAAGTTACTATTTTAAGACCTATCGTTACGTAATGGAGGACAGAATTGAAGCATGAAAACGTTGGATGCCTAGGAATTCAAATGCCCTTCTATCGAACACGAGCTCAGAAACAGTTACGTCGTTCATCTTACTTATTGAATTGCTATCGACAGATACTCAAAGCTCAAGTTTTTATTTCAAAGCTGCTTTCTCCTCCTATTTAACATGTGTTAAGACCCACTTACCTCTTGGACTTCCCGCTTGTTGTAGCAGATACATCTCCTTCTCAAAATCAGCTCGACAAAAGACCTGCCCACCTCGCAAAACGAACTGGTCACCTTTCTGAAGGGGGGAGCAACAAGCCGTGCACACGAAGCACGCCAAATGGAACACGTGTGCCTGGAATTCAAGTAAAGGTAACTTAAATTAGATTCTCACAAATTAACTTTCACTTCCATGCAGATCAATCATCCAATCACAGTTCAATGCCCAAGCCTAGCTTTTGCAATTCGTAGAAGTCTCTCGGCTCTACTGAACGGAAAACGAGGACTAAATTCTTGTATTGTTCTGCTCCCTTTCAGACGTTTGATATGCAGTAAGCAATCGATCATCGTGAAAAAATCATACACGTCACAGCCTCCTTCCATCTTTTCATCGTTGGAAAAAGCTGATGATCATCTCGAAATTTTTGACGTTTCAAAAAGGAAAGGATTGATGTGGGATTTTCTTTGACAATAACTCCTCCATGGATTACTTTTTCATAGCTGATTTCTCCTCAAGAAAATTCATCAAAGTTTGGCGCAGCGGTAGCCGACGCCAGTGTAGCCTCAAGAATCAGTACTTAAAGGGGAAAGGAAGCTCTATAGCCGCATCACCCTGCTTGATTCTTCCGCTTCTAGAGCCAGTAACGACAACGGAAGGCAGTACGCACGTGTATCTCTCAAGCCAGGGTGACTCTCCCTCACGTATGTATGGAGGCAAAATAGCCCGAGTCGAAGAGAAAGAGAGAGAGAGAGAAAGTGGAATTCTGTCTTGCAATACAAAGAATGCGGGAAGGGCGAAGGCAGTGGGACTTTTCGGCTCGATAATACGTCTAGAAAACCATTGGAGGGGAAACTTAAATCTTGAGTTTTAGCCCAAAGTCAAACCCGGCTGGATGAGTAAGTGGGTATCAGCCGGATTTGGGGGGATCAAATTCTACTTTGTTTCAATCAACGGTAGCGTATGATTTACTTTTTATACTCTTTACATCACATTTACTCTCGTAGTACGCTGCTGGTTGTCAATGAGCAATGACTTTCACCACTTTCACCGGCAACATAGCAGCTATAAATAACAGCATGGAATGAAATTCAACTGTAAAACCACCATCTTCCATAGGTGCTATCAACACTTCATTTTCTAAATAATTGAAAGCAAATTATGGTTTTTTGATAGGAATAGCGCCGAAGAAGGATAGGTTGGCAATGTCAAGCTTCTGTCATGCAAACTGTACGAGGAGAATGAGACAGGCAATTTCACCTGCCTACAGGTGTACTAATTCGCATTTGTGATATTAACCATCCTGGACTTAATAATGCATGGATAATAAGTCCACTATTGGAATAGTTATTACTTTCAACTTAACTACGCTCGCCTTGAGAGTGACCCCTGCTATTAAAATAAGTCATGTACGCAAGGTTTTGATAAAATGAAAAATTGCAAGTGAAAGTGTCACGTGTGCATGTTTCCCGTTATTTGAATTTAAGCAATAAGAGAAATCAATTGAAGAAAATAACCGTTATGTTACATATTCTGGATGTCAATTAATAAATATGAATTCATACTCACCGCTGCACGCATCACAAGCTCTTGAGGTAAAAGTCTTTCGCCGCATCGTGAGCACTTGACTCCGAAGATCCTGTCGTAGTCGTGTTTACAGTATAGTTTTGGAATTTCTCCAATAGCAGGAATGCGTAAGGGGAGCTCGGCATACACAACAATTGAGACATTCTTCATGCCAAGGTGTATCTCCCACCTTGAGGAGCCATCGATCTCGGATCTTCTGCCCGCATCCTTCACACATTTCTCCACCTATCCCGCGATGGTTCTGGTCTGAAAAAAGGAACATAACAAATTTTTAAGACATCAGACTGTTGCACATCACCGTGGTTTTATTGCCGGAATTTGGAACTGGAAGAGAGTCGTATTACAATTGACCGATTACAATTATGCATTTAAATTTCAAAGCTTAATGACAATTAAGGAGTCGGTGCAATTCCTGTGGTGTAATTCGGTATATCCTCATCTATAGCCTCGAACTTCGTTGCTGTATCAAGTTTAGCTGACAGGCTCGTGTTTATCTCGTTGATAAATGTAATGGCTACAAGCACTACAAAAAATGAATTCAAAAACCAGCTTACCCATGCGCTCTGCATCTTTGATGGTTTCCTTGAACTCCAGCATGTTTCTACCCAGTCTAAAAGCTTCGTTGACTAGCATACAATCAGCTGTAATTTCGCATCAACAAGTTATTAACTATTTCTTCTGACTAGACCTTCCAAAGCATTTAATGTAATTGCGGAATCGATTCAAACAATCTGTCAAGTCGGCATGGATGCTCACCGTCCCAAAGCAGTATTAAAAAGTTTCCACGTGTAATTGTAATTACTGATACTTCTCGCTGATGGGCGAGATGAATGTTCGATCTAACGCCTTAATTGCATCACTTGTAGCGTAAAGAGAAAATACCGCAAATATCAAAACAATGTTCTCTGGCCACATAAAACCACATGAATCAAAATCACCAAAAGTTTAAGCCGTCCAGCACTTTAAAACCACTTCACTTGATCTGACTCAGTCTTTGCTTCAACAAGTCCCAGTTGTAACGAAAAAGTACCTTTGCTCAATCTTACAACCTGGGTCAAGGTATGTTAGACCAATTGATTCGGGCAGTCGAAGGAGAAAAGGTGAAAACTGTCAACTTAACAGCTTCAGGATCAACTTGATACCGTAGCCTTTCTCGGTGATTTCTCTTCAGTCGCTCAAGTAAGAGTGGTAGGGCAAAGGTGATAGACACGGCTATAGGTCGGGAATCAGTGTGTGAAATCTCCCCAAGAGAGACAGAGAGAAAATTCGGAATCTCCCTTTGGACGGAAAAATCACGTACTTTTTTCTCGCACTGAGTATTTATTCGATCGAGTATCATAGGAGATCGCTCCCCCATGCGTTGATCATCCTAAGATCCGCCTCAGTTTCGGCCGCATCCCTCCTTCTTCTCGTAAAACTCCACCCTTACTGAATCTTTCCCACACGAGAACAGATATCTCATGCATGCATCTCTCAAACACTTCTAGGCACGACAACTTGGTATCTGTGCAGTTCTCATCTCCCTACCGAATTTTCTCCACAGATTAGCATTCTCTCTAGATGCCCAACTTTGTAACCTAGCTATAGTGAGCCGAGTTCATGATTTTGCTAGGCTTGGTTCAAATGATGCAGCTTTGCTGTATTCTTTCTTCCTTCCCACTATCTTCATCTAAAGTTTTAGAAACTCCAAAATGCTCTTTCCGATTTCCTAAACCCTTGTGTTTACCTTCAGAAAAACGTCGCAGGAATCGACTGAACTCCATCAAATTTGAAGTAAGACTGATAGGACTTACTCCAGGTTTTTAATTTAAGTAGTCATTATGACACCGTCATTATTTCAATTTCACTTCAAACTAATTAACATAGATGCTATTGCCCTCATTAAACTTTTCATCAAACTTGTTGAATCCAGCTATTTTTTCGCACTATTCCGCAAACAATAATTAGTCTCAATTACGGGCAATTACAATGCTGCATTAGGCCCTTTCAAGTGAAAGTTTCCCAGCACGACAATACGGACTATTTTAATCGAAAGTTTAACATGGAAAGGTGACTAATTCAAGGCATGACGAATACATGACAAGCTCAGCCTTGCAAAAACGTTAACGTCAGATTATACTACAATAAATAGTGTAATCTACGTACTTCAGTAACCATTAGCTACAGGAAAACGTTCGGGTACCGAAACATGAAAGGATCTGGTGTACAAAGCCATTTGGTCGAATTCTAGCTCGGCTCGGTGGTGTCGAAAGGGTAAATTGAATCGTTTACCGGTCCCATTAACTCTGTAAAGAACCGCTCGATAATGATTCGATTACACTTTAGAGTCGGCTGCCCCTTCATTTAAAATTAATCGTGGGGTAATGATACACCATCATCGTCATCCTCATCATCACCCATCCTGTTTTTCTGCTCACAGTGTGAAAAATCATCTCCTTTTCGATTCAACTTAGCTTTTCATCTCATTATACACCCTAAATTTTCCACATGCAAGTTCTGTCAAAGGTTGCAGATTTCACTTTCCCTGTCCTGAAATCAGTTGAGTCCAAAGCCACGGAAAAGAATGAAATATGCAAGCAAACATATGCTTTCCAGCGTCTTTCTACATTACAACAGCTGCATTTAATTTTCCTCAGTCGAAGAAAACCATCAGATCATCACACTTTCCAATGCTGACTCTCGGATTACAACCGTTTGGCAAACTTTGTTACAGTACTCGCAACTGAATGCAATGCTACTATATGTACGTCAATGAATGAAGGCGAAAAGCAAACCTTTTTGTTCCATCCCTTTTGGACACTTGACGTCGCGATTAGTTACGCATTTAGAGGAAAAAATGATTGTGTGTGGATCTATAAAACAGAGGCTGCTTTCACTCCTTGCTAACACTACATGTAATCGATACGCAATACACACAGGAGGGATCCCAAATCTAGTTTGTCATGACACAATAAAACCCGGCTTGAAACACCGGCTTGGAAATCTCCGAGAGGGGAAACACACAGATAAACAGATAACCCAAACACGGGTCTTTTGCCATGCTAACGTAGTATGCACATGCTCTGTACTTTTGCATTGTCGTCCCCCTCCATAGACTGTCCTGGCACTGCCTGTTCTGTGAAACGAGGCTTGTAATTATAATGATGACTGCTGGATTTTCGGAAGCATGGAATTCAATAGACGAATTCGCCGCATATAAATTCTTTTCTCCATGCTCCAGCTGGATCGGCCACACGTGTTCATCGTATCCTTTAGTGTGCGGATTCTTTCTCCTGTTTCCTTTCACCCTCTCGTTACATGGAATGTCTTCATTTCATGTTCCCTTTGTACGGAGCTGGACACGGGTGCATGAGTAATGAATGATCCTTTTTGCATATGCTAGCATTGGCCATGCTTGAATCAAAAGGATGATTAATTTCGTGTTTTTAGTATTTACGAAACTGAAAGTCGAAGTTGCCTTAAAAGAAGTTGTGGGTGCTCCGAGCCTTGGGACTTCTTGGGCTAAGGGAATCATTGGTAAAATTGACGAGTGGCACAACCTGACTTTGTGTAAAATTTTAACTGATTTGGTCATAACTCTCTGGATATCGGAGGATAAACTAGTCATTAGCCCTGCTGTAAGTCATCGAAACTGTAAAACCAACTGCTTATGAAGTTGAGGAGCTTGAGGAGCTCAAGTGCAAGTAGGCTGTGACAACGTTAACTACTGCTAATTTGTCACTTCTAATTGGTTTTGTTAGAGCTTAATCAACTCACAGAGGTAGTTTAGCTACAGCTTAACCTTGGAGGAAAAACAAGAAAGAAAAATGACTCGAACATCTGACTTCCGTCCTTTTTTCTCTAACGGCTTCACTCTTCAAGTTCCAGGGCCAACCAAATTTTAGCGTGTCAACTAGAACATCTCCCGTCTTACGTCTTGTGAGCTTGGAGTTTTGAAAACTTGTGTAACTTTTTCTCCCTACGCAGTAGAAGAGCTTTAAGCCTGGACTAAATACGCCGATGGTAAAACTTATTAGAGTTGATACTTACACTTGGGGAATTTTTCTCCAAGAGGACGAGTCGTTCCGTTCCTCACAGTCTCTTTCACTTCGACTCACCTCCCCTCTCACTTTCAATAGACGCGAATGTATAGCTTTACTCGTTCCTCCTGTCTTTGCTCCGATTCGGTGGAGAAATTTTAATTAAAGTTAAAAAATTAGCATCATTTGTTTCCCTGCTCTTTTGTCACTTGACTCCTCGTCTGTTTTTTCATCTTCTAAATTTCAAGTGTTTCTCTCGTCGCTCTCACTTCCCTCTTCCTGCTGTGCTTCTTGTTCCAAAAGTTTCTCTGGAAAATCCGAGATTCAGCGGAACGGAGACGGTGTCTCGCTATAGTATTGCAACTCATCTTGTCTAATCTCACAGACCTTACTGAATGGTTCCGTTTTTTGAATCCAAAAGCATTTTGCTTTCCTGAGCAGTGCAAAGTGCCTAACTTCTACTCTACCAGTGGTTTCGACAATGTTGCCTTACAAATGAGTCTTTGACTCTGTGTGTTTGGAGAAAACCGTCGCAACGTTGGGCATCCCATAAATATCAGACACTGTCAATGATAAGACAACCCGACAGAAAAAATGGAGCTAATCTAAAATCTGTAAACAACTCGAAAATCCGCTCAACCATTTAAAATTAGCCAACGGCGATGGACTCTCACTCTCATCGGAATCGACAACGTTTAAAGTCTGTCCTGCATCATTTATGCAATTTTACCCGCTACTTTCCAACCTGCAGCCCTGCCCGTTAAGCGCCGGTGGGCTGCTCTTACTTTCTCCTTTAAGTGCAGTAAATAGCGGGAAATAACTTTATTAATATTTACACGAGACATCCGACACGTGACTGTTTGACTGAATGAATTTCCCTCCTGGGTTACGGATTAGCGTTATTCATTCTCTCCCCGCCACGATCACTGTTTACAGTACCGCATGAACGGATGAAGGCTCGCCGATCCAACGGGCCAAGTCTCTCAGACCCTCCTCGCACTGTCGTCAACCACCGTCCCTTTCACTAGCCCCGAAAGTACCCTGTGAATCTCCTCGGGGGTCTTGCACTCATAGCAACGGCATGCGCTCGGCACGCGTCAACACGTTTATCAATGTCCGATGTCGGTAAATCTTCGGTCGTGATCTATCAGTCCTCCTGAGTCACAGTCCCTTCAGTAAGTGTTTCGATCACTGTAGCCTCCCTTGATAACGGCATAGAGGATCCTTCAATCCTCTCGCACACTTCGAACCAGGAGTTCCTGCCTAATTGTCCGAGAATTGAGCTGTGCTTTCCTGATTCGATTTCACTTAGGCTTGCTTCCCAAGTCTCTTTTACCTGTACATTCAGTATGACTGTACAGCTAATTTCCCTAGAAACCAGACTGAAAGCAATGCGACAAGCATTCTCTCTTGTAGCATTTTAATAATTCCACCTGAGTGCACCTTCACTAGAGAGCGTGTGTCAAGCCGCGGCTCTCAAACTCTAATATGTGGAAACACAATCTATAAGCACCATGAGCACAAAAGATGAAGTGTACCACCAATCCGTTCACCAGCAAAGGTTCAGGATCCCGTTCCAGCTTCTAGCATATTCCAATTTTTGGCAGGACAACAATTTTAGGTCCTAGGCTCTCAAGCTCGTGAATACACCAAGGGTTCAGGCCGGCAATGTTCCAAAGTCTCCTTGAACTATGAATTCTGTATTCTCAAACTGTTTTGTAGGTTTGGAAACTTCTGCCTTTAGGTTCTCATAGGCACTATGGTTTGAGTTCTAGGAACTTCCTACCAGCCTCAGTTTCCTCCCCGAGTGTTTATGCTGGTACAGCGGGGCGAACATCAAAGAAGTACCAGCCAATATTCCCAAATTACTTACACTTGCACAATCAAAAGACACAAAGAAACACTAGCTTTGTACCTTACGGCTTTCACGTGGCACTAAAACTTTCCAAAGTTGCCTACTACAAATGCCCACCAAAGGCTGCATAAGTTCCCTCTTTCGCTTCCGGACAGAGTGAAAGCAGTGAAAACAATCCACGATCTGTTCTTTCAACCTTGGCGTATGCATAGTCCCGAATGTGAGATACTGTCATGGAGAACAAAGGCTCTCATTAATAATGCAACGTGTATATGTGTGCTTACCTCACAGTTTTCGGCTGTGACCCATCCTGCATTCTTGCAAAGGGCATCTGCACCTTTAGCACTTGGATCATCAACTTTGATTGGAACCAGTGATGAATTCAAGGCATCAGAATCATTAGGAGCTGGGCACCAACAACATTTTTTCCCACAGGTGTTCACTACCTGCCGCATGTTCTTCGGTTTAGACTTGATAATCGTAACCTTTTTTAATGGAGATGGCCTATTTTCAACGACTTGAGCCCTGTTGTTGAATTGCTCGTAATGACAATTGAAAGATCCGCAGTCACGTTTCCTCTCCGGGTAGAATCCAGAAGACTTCACAATTTAAATTCATAGGCGGCAATACGGAAACCCCGACGCACTTGAGCTTGATTTAGGACTGTTGATCCAACAGGTAATTTCTTCGGAATGCCTGGCTCCAAACCTGCGGAATCTTCACCAACTTCAGCTCCACAGCAGTTACAAACCCTCATTGCCTCATCCTAAATCATTCCAATGGACTAAAACCCTGAGAGTCGTGGATTTTATGGCCTTTGTAGAGGAACATGGCGGCTTTCCGGCTTTTCAAACCACGGTCTTTACGACTCCTCTGAGGATGAACAAGTGGACAATGCATGTGTGACAAAATTCTTGGTGATATGTTATGAAATTTCCAACTCAAGGTTAATAGCCATTTTAAGAGCTTCTTCTCTTTCGACACTAACCCTACACCTCTTGACTTTGGTTTCACCTGTGATTATCCCTGTACTGAACATGTATTCGGTGCCTTCCGGTCTACCCGTGCACTTAACGGTACATTCGAGTCTAGATGGAAGCAAATCTCAATTCCCAAGTTAGTACCTTGGATTTGCATCCATTGTCTCCCTGAAAGGAATGCGGCTATCAGGAACCGCTTACATACAAGGCTCTATCATCTGGATTTTATCGTCCTTTGATTTACGGCCACGTATTATTTTCATGACTCACACACGCATATTTTCACCACTTCCACCGGCAGAAACAGAGGACTGCATTGTTGCCCTTGTCGGAGGAACTGTCATTCTTTATTTTTGTTTATCCAAGTGACTTTCTTTCCTCACTCCTTCACTCCATCTTTCCCTCCCACCCTTGTATTGCTTGAGGACCAGGAGCCAAAGCCCCGAGCCACTGCCACTATTGACAGATCAGTAGCTCAGCTCTGGTATGTAAACAAAGGAACTTTTCTCCTCCTCAGCCTGTACTTTCTCCATGCATATTTTCTTACAAGTCCATTTCATCTCAAGCTGCATCCTCTGGTCGAAGGTTCGCCGCTAATATTTTCTCCATATGTTCCAACCTTGGCTCGCGGACCTTTTTCCATGTTCCCCTCGCACCAGCCCGCCTTCTTGTTCTTGTCAGTATTGCATTTTACTGCACTATGTGAGAAGAAGTAACGACTACAAAAAGGCTTTCCCCATTTCATGCGGAAAGATCCAGCCTCATGTCTGTCTAGTGCTCGGGCTGAAGAAAGTATTTCTCTCGTGGCTTTTCTTGCCTTTCCCCCCGGTTGGTAATTTATCGCCTGGACTGTGAGAAGTAAAGGAATTTTGTGGAACGATTATTCTCCGATATTTCATAGGACTTGATGCCTCCGAGGGAATCCCCTGTTCCGTTCCGCTCTGCCAAGGCTCTTGGATTTACTTTCATTCCCCTCAGAGAATTTTCAGTCCCGTGGTTCTTCTCATCTCGTCTTCTCCATCGCTGGTGCTTTTTCACTTTCTTGATCTTTGGCTCTCGCTCTTTTTCTTTTAGAGACTTTCCTCCATGTTCAATGTCTGCCTCAGTCCCATAGGTACTTGAGCAACTTTTTGTGCATGCGAGCAAGTCTTCCCTCCCAACTTCTCGTTCAAGAGGTACGGAAAACCAGCGAAAACTTTTTTCAACATTCAGCATGCAGGCTCCAAGCTTCGATGAGTATACACGATCGAAAAGTTTGTAGAACGAAAGAG
>VRMD01002410.1:0-13326 GCA_009872375.1 Sminthurides bifidus | reverse complement strand
CACCCGATCGGAGTGCAGAGAGAGGAGGGCTGGAGAATTTTGGACCATAGCCAAACTTTTATCCATCTCACCCAACTCCACTATAGTCTATCTTCTCCCACTGGCAAGTTACTAGGACGAAGGAATGGAATTTCCTTCACAACTTGCTTGCACAACTTCTTCCTCTTTCTCTCTCTCTCTCTCCGCCTGCCTTTAGTAGTTGGCTAGCTTACTCCCATCTCACGCATCCCTTATATATCCATGCATGCACACGGCATTCCAACAGTTCCCAGTCAGAATTCAAACAGCAGTGGATTTCTATAGACCGCATAATCCATGCATAGCTCCTCCAGCTCCCCTATCCTTCCTTTCACTCGTGCAGAAGCTCATTTGGAGTGAGAGAGAGGGAGAGAGAGAGAGTTCTGCTACCTTCCTCTATGTAAGTAACAGTCTGTGCCGCACTTTCTCCAAGCCTGCACACATGACATGAACTCGACTTTTCCAACATTCCCGGTTCCCTTTCCTCTGCTCTCCTCTGCCTCCAGCCCTGCTCCTACAACACGTTCAACCTTTCTCCAGCAACTCAAGCAGCTGCACACATGTTCTTTTTTCGCACATGCAGTTCATCCTTGAGTCCAGTACCGCTGGACCCTTTGCTAAACCTTTCCCAGGCTTCTTCCCACAATTTTTCTCCCATCACCTTCCTCGAGCATCCTCCAGTCCCTCCATTTTTCCCCGTATTCCAAGCTCAGTCAGCCATTCTCTCCAAACTGTATCATTATTCAATCCATCCAGCCAGAATGCAATCAATGTAAAGGAGAGTTTCACAGAGACAGAACAATGCAGGTCCTACGCAACGGGATCTGTTCCGCCTCCACAGCCTCTCTGCATGACCACAGCTAGTTCAACTTTTTAAAACTTGTCCAAATACATTATGTTTCTTTTCACAGTCATTCTCTGTCGCCTGCATGCAATACTCGCCGTTATTGCTTTCCTGCAAAAATAAGTGCGTTAACAGTTATGATTCCAACTAATAATGCGCAGTGAAACATGGGGCGCTTTCCTATCGCAATCCATTTATTTCACCGTACCTATCGGTTCAGGCTTAAAAAGTCGCCAAGATAAATACAGGCTCCAAAATGTCACACGTTCAATGAAAGCTTTTAGTGACTACCAATTGAAGCAGTTTGCTCCAAGTCAATATTTGATTTGCATGCTTCAGCTCGTTCTAAGCTTTAGAATTTCGCTCATTCCCAGTCGTCCCATGGGCACGCGGCATGTATCTTCATGGTGCCTTCTTTTCTATTGCGGATATTCAGCAGCGTCACATTCAGGACAGAGACTGGCTTTCCAAATGGTTGTTTGCTCTTATATGTCAACGTCTTGGTAGATTTGGATTGCTCAGCACAGCATTCCATTTTCGTCCCCCTCCTATTTATTTTCCTACACTGCCTCAAATTATAGCAAGCTCCTGAGTTTGTGTCAGAGTTCATGAGCTGCAATGGAGCCTCTGATGGCATCCTCTCCACTTATTAGTACACTTGACCCATCCGCACCCATTGCCTGAATTGATTAAGCACCAGCCAGTGACTTTCCCCATTGTAGGAGTACGACAGCTAATCAAGGGGCACACAACGATCCGGATTGAGGACCTGGGGACAAACTGCGAGGAAGAGACGGCTACAAAAATGTGAGCTTTACAAGGTGAACTGGAATCCTTCTGCTGAAAAGAGGTTGTTCACCGAATTAACCAGCTTGTGCAATCAAACTTACAACGTACACACTTGAGCCTTTGTCAATCTTGTGCTAGCAATCTCTCGGAGGTTCAACAGCCATCCTTGAGTATAATGCGTTAAGAGTAATCGAAATCCAATCCTTTTGCAATTACATCGCCCAATGTTTGCTTTTAAATTATTTTCTCCAGTTCCGGAACCCTGTAGGGTTATCAAATAGAGTGCGTGCATAGCACCACGTCATCCTCAATTCTTCTTCCATATGTACGTATCAACGCCACGGTCTCTCTATACCTGTTTCCTCGCTCCGAAAACTTCCAAAGCTCATTGTCAGGAGGTTATGTCCCAATTTTCAATTTTTTTCACCCGTTACAGCCCTATAATTTTCCTGGCATTTCAAGTCCAACAATGGGTCATTTCCGATCCCGTGCACAATACACAATCTTTCGAGGTACTTTGCATCCTCTGAATTCCCAATTTCCAAGTACAAACATCACACAGCCCGGCCAACTCACATGTGACGGAGCCAGAAAGCCCTGAGTGGAGAGAAAGTGCTTGCCGATGACGTCACAAACAGAGCTGAGTTGAGCACGGATCCTGGTTTGAAAACACGAATCGTGCCCCAGGCCGTACGTGTTCTATCATTTCTTTGAGCCTTCAGCCCCCCACAAACCTTATTTATAGACCTTCTTTCAACTGATTTAGGAAATTTTCCATGTTCAAACCTTCAAGTACTGTCACGCGCAACTCTACGTGTCTTTTTCAGTACCTGAAGAAAGTATAAACTAAGGATTCGTCTTATTTTCGTCGTCATTTTTTTCCGTACGGACAGTAAGTAGCTGGTAATTAACGCCGGCTAAATTATACTACTTTGAGTTAGTATTGCCTAGTCTTAATTTATGAGTTTATGAAAAAGTGACGTGCTCCCTCATATCAAACTTACTACGAGTTTTGATTCCAAGAACACAAAAGCAATAAGTATCGAATCACTATCTACTTCTCAGAAATCTTTTCAGCCACGAGCTCTTCATCATTCCTGTATTCCTGTGTCTCCTCCAAATACTGTGCTTGTTGCAATCTTCATTCCGTGACAATCCCGGCGTTTCTCCGGAATAGACTTGTATGTGCTGTGGGCTTTTGAAAATACACAATCAAGGCGGGAAAATGTACACAGAATCTTTCAGCTATTTATTCCTCTTAACGAGAATTCACCGGCTCAATTGGGACCCGCCTTTAATTAACGTCTTGTTTGTCACGTTTAGCAAAAGGACAGACTCAAAGCTACAGACTCCAATCCAAGTCGGTTTCTTTTACACTGCATACCCAAGACGTTTCTCGTGAAACTGCTTCAAAGAACAAGGTACTTTCCATTCTTCCATGGCAACGCTATTGAACGGATTCTATAACATGGCTTTTTCACAAATCTATAAGATCTGCATTGGATTTCGTAGGGTTTAAAAGGACTGAGCCAATCCTACTTCATGGATTGCAAGTCCCTGAGGGAAAGAGCCCACTGTTTCTAACACAGTTCGCAGAACTCTTTCCTTTCTCCAGTCAACTTTACTACATCTGAACCCAAATCAAAGGTTTCCAAGCTAGAGCAGTCCTAACTTAGAGATAGGAATAGGCGAAATCCTCATGCTTTCACTGCAGCATACAACTTCTTCTTGTAGTACTTGAGTTAGGAGTCCGTACTATAACCTGGGCTATACCTTTAAAAGGCATTCTACACTGGTTCCTTATCTGCAGCTACCTCTGCTCATGTTGTGTGTTCTTCCTCAATCCAGCTTTTATAGCCGTATAGCAAGTTACTGCTGAGCGAACATTCCGTGAAATGTTGTACTCCTGGAACGTAAGAACCACCCGGATTTTCGATATCACTCATCTCTTCTGGGTGTAAAGGAAGACCGAATCAGAGATTTTATAAGGTCTTCTGCAAATGTCCAACACTGAATTCCTATCAATCAACGCCAATCCCAGTCATTCTTGCATTAAAAGCCGTGTTCAGTGTTCAGAGCTGGTCCAAGAAAAGCTTTTTTTTTAATTCAAAAGATATCTGAGAAATATAGCCCATTCGAGCTTGCCGCTAAGCACATACAAATTAGTACTATTTATCTGCGTCGTGTCTTCTTCATGCAGGCTTTTGGAATTTTCTGCGAGCCAATAAGCTTTGAGAATTTCTCTCAGCCGGCAAATGCCTTTTTTTAGGCTTCCTATCCAGTGGAAAGTTAATAGCTAATGACTCCGCTTTTGGTTAAAACTGAATAATTTTTTTAGTCCTCAGACCCAGCTTTTCTCTTCCTTCATTTTTTTACTGAAGCTTTTATCTCTGCTATTTTTTGTCAATCCTTCGGTGTAACTCAACATCGACTTCCTTTCCAATAAGTTAGGAGAGGCGAAGGAACCATCTTGTGATTTTTCTCATGATAACATCATCTATAATACTGATTATATCATCGTACTTTTTCTTGAGCAGAAACAGCTGCAGAGTCCTTCTAAATGCTATCCTCCTGCCTCCAGTACAATTAAAAAAAGGGCAGGCGTACACCTTTTGGGATTTTACCACAACTGTCCTTGAACTCTGTCCTTTATACTATTTTCTGTTCTTGAGCTAACAGATCTCGTTAATTTGTTACATGGATGTGCTCTTAGAAAAGGATAGCTTAGGGCGAAGAACTGAGTAACATTCTACAAAGAAGCAGCTGCAGCATAGACGATTAACTCAAAGTGCTCACGTCTCTGATCAAAATTATAGCGTTTTCGCGAGTAGGTACATACTTTTTTGCCATTTCTCTTCCTTTACACCCTTTCTACATTTTGCTTACCTGGAATCTTTCTTTACAACCTTTCTAGATTTTGCTTACGTGGAACCGAGTGTTTTGTAGCTTCCTAGAATCCTTTTTTGCTTTCATTTGAATATCTGGTTGTAATTGAATTCGATAAAAACTTTTTGAACACTTGCTCCTCTGAGAATTACTGGTTGAAACGGCATATTTTCGTGCCCTTGCAGTAATACAGCTTCTTTTTTAAAACCTTGTACTAAATTCTCCGATTCTTAACACCTATTTTCTTCCGTTAGAGGCCCTGGCCTAATTGAAGCATGAAAGTATCTCATTTGCAAATGATAGCAGAATCGATTATTCAAGTGACAGCCCTAGCAGCGATTGCTATGCAGCTGTATGTGGAAATGAAGCGACGCAAAATAATTGAATAACTTTGACAAGATTTCCGAAATCATTATTTTGTCACGAGTAGCTTATTTCAAAGTACTTGAATTCCAGGCTGAATCATTAGATATGCCGGAAGTCGTTTAAGAACATATCCTGGAGAAATTGAGAGAGCACCGATAAGGGAACCAGATATTCCACGCTCGATACTACAGTAGGCAAATGTACGTACTTTTGCCTCTTGTAACTCAAGATACGTTCCACTATAGCGCGGCAATAGTATAATGGGGTTTGCGGCGGTATTGTTGCGTTGCACAATCCGTTACTTGATTATTGTTTGACGCAATATTTGAGGGAGGGAAGTTTGAATTTGGGCAGCTTTAGTATAAACATTCCTGCTGAGAAGCAGGAGCAGTAGCAGTAGCAGGAGCAGGAAGAGCGAGTTACAAAAAGGCAGGCGAAGAATTATGTGTGTATTCGAATGAAGTAGGTCATGTGCTCGCTAGGATGAGTCCAAGTTCGAGGCCTCTGTAGCCGGAGAAAGCAAGTACGCTTTGCGAAGTTGGGGAGAGAAACTTACGGGAAGAGAAAGCTGGGAGTCAGGAATGGATCGAACTATTACTCCCGTCTGCCCGTTCTCCGCTGCCTCATACGTCTAGCACACACGGAGCAAGTCCCACATAAAATTATAGTATACTACTCAAGCACTATCACGAAACATTTCGAAATTCTCGGCAAAGTTCTCCAGCGGATGATGCTCTTTCAAAGACCGTGTACACACCTTTTGAAAGGAGCTAAGAAGATGTGACTGTCGCACAGCTAGCCGGTCGTAACTCCAAGTTTTGTTGTCGAAACAACGGTAAAACTAAGGCGGAATGTGCTTCTCGGTAAATTATAAATTGAGACGACGGAAAATTTACCAACTCACCTGAAGAGAAAGAGAGGACAGTTTCCAGATGTACTCACCACCACAGCCACGTATCAACTAAAAGCAGTTGGAGAGCGCAGGGCAAGTTTCCCTTCCAAAGAGTCATATACCTGCTTTCCAACTTGACTCTCTCTCTCTCTCTCCCTTATCCCTTCTCCTTTCCTTGCTTTTCTCCGTTATTCTACCGACCTTATGTACGTACTGCTCCGCTCGTTCTTAACTTTCTCTCGGCAGCGCTCAGCTCTCACGTCTCCGGCCTTCGCTTACGATTCCTCGCTGCACTCAGTCAGGAGCGCCAGTCCTCTGTTATTCCCTATGCCCGGGTCTCCTCCAAGTGATATCGATCACGTTTCCTCATTCGTCTCTTTCCTCTTTTCCCTCCTTCTGTATCTTCCGCTCCTACAACATTCCTGCACCACCAAAACCTTCGCATGACCAGGGACGTCTTTCACAGCGAATTTTCGTCGGGAGCATTGCGCCCAGCTTGGCCTTCCCCCAATTCTCAAAGTTAGAGGTTAAACGTTTAGTGCAATTACAAAATGTCATCAAAATTTCTCCCCTTTATAAAATCGAAAAAAATGCACCTGCTGTAAGTAATATTGTTAAGTAATATTGCAGCATGAATAATTGCAATATACTTATGTAAAAGCCATTATTTTAAAGGGGGTTGGCCCCTCTTCAAGGGATTCAGTATCAGAAAATGAAGCAGCACTTGAATTGTTGGCTGTGCCAATGGTCGGAAATACAAATGGAGGTTCCACCCCTGGTGAATTTTTGCACAGTTGGGCTTCTCAGTACGAAGCGTAGGTATTACGACACACTACTGGTGGTAGGATCCGTTCGGCAAGCCTCCTATTCCGCATCATATGGTAGCGCAATACAGCCTGAACATGCAAGTATGAGCAGGTTAGTAGTTCTACGCAACGGGACGGCACGGCGACATAATCGCAACCACAACACAGGCTGAGCTCCTTGGATTCAAGCTATTCTAGCTGCCTATCATGTGTGCAGTGCGGAGAGAGAAAGTCAGTAGGGCTGCACTTGCTTTCACTACGTTATCGTCGCTCTTCTTCACATGAAAATAACGACTTTTCGTATTCTGCCTCTCTTTTTCGTCCCAACTCCGGCATTCTTCAACTTACTAGTAGCAAGTCCTCTGCTGTTTTCCTGTCCGACAGGGAGATTCTCTCCTCCCTTTCACATAACCACCATATCTGACAGCATCCAACGACCTCATAGAGCTTAACGCCAAAGTTCTCGCTCCAACTTTTAACTCGTAGTCAGCCAGTATAAACGTGAATAGTTTACATCTGCATTCATCCGTAGTTTCTAACAAGCTCCAGCTTAACAAACGATGCAAGGCAAGGCTTATTCTCTTCCCAAGGAGGGAACAAGTAGTAGCAGCAACATCGCATCTGGATAGCTCGCCTCTCTTTATTCTTCCAACACCACATCTTCCTTTCTCCTCCGTGTAGGAACATTTGTCTCGTCGTGTAAAACTACAGCAACGGCAAATTCCATCTTCTAACCTCTTCCACCACCCAGCACGGCGAGCACGGCTAAGCCTCATCCGTACTCTTTCACTCTGTAGCTTTCACCAACAATTTTTTAAGCGTCCTTCTTTCATTTTCTCTTTTCCCAATTTTCTATCCTCCAACGTAGTTTATGCATCTGAGCACGGCTAAGCCTCATCCGTACTCTTTCACTCTGTAGCTTTCACCAACAATTTTTTAAGCGTACTTCTTTCATTTTCTCTTTTCCCAATTTTCTATCCTCCAACGTAGTTTATGCATCTGACAAAATTAAGCATGTGCACAAACGTACTTGTTTCTTCACCTATCCCTCTTCCTGACACATGGCGGTCCTGTTCCAGCTCCAGTTCTTGATCCGATAGAATCCGCATCATAACTGTAAACCAATCGACCCTTTCGTAGTAGATGAGTGAGCTTAGTTTCAGGGTCTGTTAAGAAAACCTGTGGTCGGACATGGAAAATCAGCACAATAAATGAGGAATTCCAATAATGTACGATAAATATCATGACCATTTGTGTTTTGTAGCACTAGTGATAAATACCAGTACTTTTATTTGCAACATGTACTTACCACTTCCATGCGTATGGATGTGAGGATGTGTCGTGTAACAAGCATTAATTGATTTCTATGTTTGCAAAAGGCCACCACGTCAGTGTAGCCTGTATGCATGCTTGTCCCAATCGAATCCACTTGGACTTGAATCTATCGCAGGGAATTACCCATCGGCTTAAACGCTAAATTTTTAAGCAATTGCATGCTCAATTCTCGTGCTGGCAGATAGACATGCAGTTAAATCGACTTTTACAGCAACAGCTAGTTCACACGAACGAGCGTTTGTCATACTTACAAAGGCTTTAGAATACTGGATAGGTGTCTATGTATTACAACCACGCCATTGCTTCCTTCCAACGCTCTCTTCAGTCACCTAAAATAATACGAACGGGGAGGTGCAAACAGCTTGAGTTGAAGGAAATTCCTCGTACGTACGAAAGCTCTGACACCAACGCATTTACTTAACTAACTAGCTACAGACGTAGGGAGAGGCCCCGGAGGAAGTAAATACACATTTGCTGACATGAGCTTTTACTCTTTCTTTCCTTTAATTAATTTGATTCTTCGTGTTTATTCCGAGTCAGAGTGCTCCGTATCCATCCTTCTCTGTCCGTCTCCGATTCAGCTATCTGCTCGAAAAAATAAAAGACGCTCTCCACGGATTCAGACGTAGGAGTCATTAATATTTATTGATTCCTTGTCCCTTTCCAGCACTCTGACTCTGCCTCTATATGCATCTCGAGGCACGGATCGGAATGGCGTGCAGACAGTTTCGTATCACTCACACAATCTAGTAAACACGATTGATTGGTTTCATATGCACTTACAATAAACCCGATGAAGTGCACGCTCTCTTCCATTCAATCCTCCATTTCAAAACCCTCCTGCTTGCCCCGGGGCTAACTCGCTCCAGGCATGTACATCTTAATTCCATGTCCGACAATCTGCAAGTAATTGACCTTCCTTGTCATCTTTCAAATTCAAAAGCCAGTAAGTGAATTATGAACTTAGTCTCTGTTATCTCAACAAAGTCATCGGTTTTTTCAATCTCTATACTTTTTGTGGTTATCATGCAATATGTACAACTGGAACTGAATTCTTCCTTTCTCTCTTTCGTACTTAAAACCCGTATACATGGTTCAAGTAACTGGATCGTATGGCTTCTTGAATGGCGCCTCGTGTGCCAATTCTTGCTAGCTGGAAGCATTTGAGGAACTGTAATTGAAAAAGTCGCGCGACTATTTCATTGCACTGGCTTCTATCTTTGCACCTATCTTTGCAACTTGGCTTCTATCTGGATGCAAGTCCGCTTTTCAACCTTGAGCTTTGTTACACGCTGTACTGAGTGTACGCAAAAACGTCGGTAATACATTCACTTAAGTTACAGCAGCCGTCTACCCTCCCGAAATTCCAACTTTTGTTGTACAGCCTGCTTCTAAGTAAAACTTGGTAGGGCTCTTCAGGAGCAATTCAAGAAAAAAGGACGAGTTTACAAGTTTTATTTGAATTGAATTTTATTCCAACTCTTCATTCAGTAGCTAGCTTTATCTTCTCCGAGCAACCAAGTTTTAATGGCATCCAGATGCGTAGGCAGAGTCGATGTAATTTTGTTAGTGATATTCGGTAGTCCTGATGAGTGTGACACCTAAAATTGGAAGTGAGAGCGGTTCTTCCTCCTGCACAGCCCCTCGTCTAATTCGCAACTGTTGTCACCTTCGAGTCTCTGCGGTTTGCCAAAACCAAACAGTCCTGGGCCATGATTGCACAACAGGATGGAATGACACCATGTGTGTTTTCACCATCGTCTAGCATACGGTATGAGGCTAGTATCCGCTTATTAGGCAATTAGGCCAGGTGTGGAGGTCGTAGAGGAACGTACTCACTGTACTGATTCTGACAACGGATAACTCATGCTGGAGATGGCAGGAGATACAAACGAGACTGACGACTCTCCGTGGCGATATGCGATAGCATTTGTTTTCGGAAAAGTGCCATGGGCGACAATTTTCCCAAATTGCTCTCTTATAAATAGATGCCATTATTGCCAAGGTCTGTTAACGAGAAACGTAATCAAGATTTCAACCACTTAGCTGACATTAGAAGGACCATTTGCACAGTGAAGCACGCCTATGGTAATTGAACCAACGGGTTGTGTTTACCGTCACGACGTATAATGGCACTCGCTAGTGTCCCTTTCACTTGTACAAATAAGGTGGTTTCAGCTCGTTGTTTACGGAATAGGTGACTGTTTTCATGCAAGTACTTGCACTAGCGACATTTTTAGCTTTCGGTCCAACGTGTGGATCTAGCCAGATGTCACACGTCGTATGTTTGACAATCACTACGTGATAAACGCAGGAGCAACTTGGTTAAGCCACTAAAACTAACTGCTGTCAAGAAGTAATTGTTGAATCCAAATTTCCATACTCAAGTCTTTATTGGTTGATCTGCCGCCGACAATTAAGTTTCCAAGTAACAAAAAATCCTTATTAAGGCACATGGTATCTACAGACCTTATTAGCTTATGTTCATAATTGCTATATATTTACACTTTCCATTTTAAAATATGTAGAATTTTACCTCAGCTCTTTCTTTCTCAAGCTAAAACCAACATGTAATTCGAGCGAACAAACATCTAGTTTGGGTACTTGCAACTGCTAGAAATGGGTAAACAAATTCAGGCGTAGATGCACTCTTGAGGTCAAAGGATCCTAAAATGTCGTCTAAAAAAATAAGTTATCTGTCTACGAAGTTTCGCTTCAATCGAGAACATACTTGAAATATTGTTTAACAAAATGAAATTGCACAAACACATTTAACAATATATCACCAAGAATTTACATACAAGTGAAATGTTCCATAGTTATTGTCCACAGGACGGAGGGTTTTTCGAGCTACCAAGTCTAATTCGTAAATATAGTTTAGGCTACGTGGAAATTCCTACGCCAGCTTATATATATTACATGAGGAACCAAATGACGGGGTAGAGTGAGGATGAATAAATACTTTGAGGCAGGACCGGGGCTTGAATTCTTAACGTCTGAATGGTCATGAGCGTCTCCGGTGTGGTCAGGGTGGTGATGGGCACTCCGTTTCATCACCTCTTTCCCTTCGTCTCCTGTGTACACAAATAGAAATTTAAGATCGTAGTCATGAAACTTGCACGTCCACAACTAAATTAAGATGCGTAATTAATTCTGTAATGGAGCTCTTTTCCATTGCGCGTCTCCAGCTTCTAGCAGGATGTGCTTTTGACTGGCTTTCTTTCCCGCTTCTCTGCATATATACATTCCAGTAAATTCGGAGAGAGAAGACGTTAATGATGGCAGTCTCCTATTGCTTAACGTCCCTAGGTGTCCGCACATATACATGGCAGTTTAGTTTGTAGCGTCACAGGGTTTTATCTGAGAAGGAGCGGACTAGTTTGGTGAAATATTTATTTTATATCTATGTCACACAGACAGGATGGTGTGTCGCATCGGAACTGAGGCGAATAAAGCCCGTGCTCCTATTCGTATCCTGGGATATAACATTTCACAAGGAACACGACAAGTTAACCTGAACAAAGTGTTATTACAATTTGGCGATGGGAAAAATTCCGGTCAGTACACATCAGAGGTTGGCTTGTCTCCAAGCCTCGGTAGGGTGTGTGGTACATACGGGAATTGTGTACACCCTGTCCTGTACCATGCTTCTATGGAAGCGAAGCCAGTTGGTGTACTTAAGCTGAACTTGTTCAGCTTTAGGGCCTTGAAATCCGCTGGAGCAAATAAGAGCAGTTTGCAAAATTACTGCTCGCATCAAATTCCTCTCTCCTTTGTTATTGTCTGCGCTGACTATCAGACTGCTTTCACTCGTGTGCATTCTTCCGTTCGGGACTGCAATGTGCTGATTACAGACAAGGACTCGCTCCTCGTCATCTGCTTTGTAGGCAAAATGGCTGGGAAAAGAACGGAACGGATGGACGGATGAGAGACTTTTACCTTCGGCATGCCTTGTGTAGCGAGCATGGAGTTGCTGGCGTCCCGGATTTCCTGGATGATTAGCGGACAATTGGGGCGAATTCTTCATTTTTAGGATGCCTCTGCTTTCTTTTTCCGAGGCAGCACTTCGACTCCCATCATCTTGATTTATGGTGGACCATATATCTTTGTAAACAAAAAATTACAAGTAGAAACGACTTGCTAAGCCTGCGTGAGACACGCCACCATATGTTACCATTCGCCGCTATGCTATCTCAACTTTCTTCCATCTCTCTCAATTAAACGCTTCCTAAAATCTTGTAAGGAGAGATGCTCTCCTTCATCACGAGAGTTGATGCTGAAACCAAATCTTCATCAAAAACCAACCCAGCCAACTCCCGGCTTCGTCTCCTCTGAACTGCACAGCTGCGCCATAAAATTTTCGCATAAAGTCTACGCAATTTCTCACAACTTTGTACATTTTAATCCTCTTTGTAGTTTTTTTACCGACTTTCATAGACGAGCATCATATCTATAAAACTTTTTTTAACTTTCACAAATCTCACCACCATCTGGGCGGGAAAGAAGAAACTTGCTGATAAAAATGTCTCAACTATACACAATCTCAATCAAAATGACACTTTCTCCTTGTCACCACACTTGTCTTTCTTACCAGTCAGAATATGAAGGTCCGTGCTGTTTTGGTGATAAGTTTGCTGTCCTCCCGGTTTCTGAGTCTGCAACCGCGACAAGAAGACAAAACAACTTTAATGTATTAAACATCAAAGGATAATGCCACACTACACTGAAAAAGGGCTACAAGCAATTCCTTCCCCTCCACATGTGAATGATGCTGAAGCTCGCCCGAAGTAGCGTTTTTGCCACTGAAAGTGCTGAGCTAGTGTCATCAACTTTAATTTATCAAAAGAGAAAGTGATGAAGAAATATGAAAGGCTTTGTGCTCATGGACAAAGTTGCTTCCTCCGTGGTTAGTTAACATTCCATGCAGTTACACTGGACCAAAAAGCTTTTTAAATTAAAGTAATCAGTGGCAAGGACTTGTGTCGTCAGCTCCATGACTCACGATCTTGGCCCTTCAACTAGATTTTTGTGCACGTTGGTGTGTGAACAGTCCCTTGTTGTTATGCATGCCAAATAGGTACATGGAGGTGAGAAAGGCTTGGGTGCCAAAACCTGACACCGGCTTCCTCTTAATAGCGCCGAAGAGAAGGTAGGATCGAAGGTCAAGAAGGAAAGGAACGCGCCACAGATTATGAAAGGATTTTTTGTTGAGGAAAATAATGAAAAATCATTTCAGATTCTCACATTGAGCCCATCTCCTCACACTACTCCATCGCGGACTATGGAACAAAGGAAAGTCTTGTTTTGAACAACTTTCCATAGATAAACTGCACCTGGTTGTGTCTATCTACAAGGAGATTTTGAAGGATAACAGGCTCACGGGATCAATC